>CAJUYI010002409.1:0-10172 GCA_910591695.1 Galerucella pusilla
CAACACCCTGTATCTCATAAACGACAACACCTATCACACATGTTTATATGAACTTTTCGTCTTAAAATTGAGTAACGAAGCGCCCCATATAATATTTTAGATTACTTAAGAAACACACTGTATAGTTAAAAAGAGAAAAAAAAATTAATGCTTAATATAAAGTGTGCCCTATAAAATGTAAGAAAAAGCCGAACTTATATAAACAAAAAGGAACCTAAAACTAGTACACGTAAAAAAAAATATAATGATAATAAGTAATGTTTCATTCGTTTAGAATAAATGCCCTTAATTTTAAAATATTCCATATATAAAACGACATGCTTTTTGCCGAGGTTACATTTAGGTTTTCTAATTGAAAAACTAGACTTTCCAAATTAGATACAGTTGCGCAGTTATTAGGTTTCATAGTTGTGAAAATCAGACAGCCAAAAAGAAAATATTCAATCGTCTCAAACTCAAGCCTGTTACATACAGTACATATTGAGTCAAACGGAATGTCAAATTATTTATAATAATTGTTCGAAATGTCCATCATTTTGTTCTATGCATTTACGAGCTCTTTTTAAGATGTTTTGTGTTGCTCGTCTCATCATTAATGAATTTGCCCTGATTTCCTCGCAAGCATCATCAATTCTTTGAATAACATCTTCTAAGCTGTTTATCTCAGTAGAGTATACTTTGGCTCTCATCCCCAAATATGATAGTCCACTGGGTTAAAATCCGGCGACCTGCAAGGCCAATTATTGGTTGGCCCCTCCCTATCCACATGCTTCTAAAATTCTCGTCTAGAAAATTTCGCACAATTACCCTCAAGTGAGGCGATGCACCATCGTGCATCGTCCTCCAATTTCCTCATTTTCTAATAGCACTGGTAACATATTTTGCAAAGTTTTCCATACTTCAAGATTCTACGCCTATTTGCTAATTATTTTGTTCTTTAGAATATTAAACCTACTTGATAATTGTTAATGATTTTGACTTGAATATTTTAGTAAGTCAGTGTGCACTTCGAAAAACATTTCAGTGTAACTCAATTTTTTCTGTTCTTTTGGAATAAACTATTGATTTATAAAAATAAAATTTTTTTCCTCAAATCGCTAGGAAATTTTGACATTCCTGTCAAAATTTCTTGAAGAAAAAGTCAGGACTTCCTGACTGTAAGGAAATGATATTTCCGTACAGTTGTTAGTGTTCTACATAAATGATTGGAAACACATTGCTTATAAGGAATTAATTTATATTTTGAAAACATCAAGTCATTGCTGAATACATTTTCAAGATCAATTTGTTATATTCAGTAATTTGACAGTTAGTACAATTATTGAACATTGGAGGAACACTCTTAGAACTATGAGAAACATTTTGGACAACATGCAGGGTGGTAGGGTCATTTTGTTGAATATTTTGTACTGTGAAAATTTTATTTGCCACCTCAACCTTACTGTTAAGCGATTCTTCGATATATCCTTCAGCAACGTTTGATGACTTCAATCCGCCATGCCTCTTTAAACTAGTTATGTCGTCACCAGAGTCAACCAATATTGTTGCAGAAGACCGACGAAAGCAGTGACCAGTATATTCTGTCGGATTTACCAAGTTCAAATAAGTAGCAACTATTTTGGGCATTTTTCTAAATTGATGAATTCCTACCACTTGTCTACAACCCTTTCCGCTTTGATATTTAAAGAAAAATCGGTCACTGTTCATATTTTATGGTCTTAACGAAACATACTTTCGATAAACATTCAAGTAGATCTGATTAATTACAAATGATCTTGGTTTGTTGGTTTTCGAATCAGGTATGCTGATTAAAAGCTTAGATTCTAAGTCTTCTATATCGTGTACAGTCATTCGGACTAACTCATCCATTCTACAGGCCCCAGAAATACCAAATATTACAGCCACCTAAAAAATAAATAAAGCTATAATCTAAATAGGAATTAAAACCTTGTAAATTACCTTAATCATTAAATTTTCTTTATCTGGAGCTTCCTGGATAAATTTTTCAATTTCTTCCTTCGTTAAAATCTTAGATTTCTTTGCCCTATAACCTTGAGCTTGCCGTTTCAATAAAGAACGAAGTTTTGAGTATGTAGATATATCTACATTGTGTTTAAGTGCAAGGGTTGACTTCAGCATTGAATAATTGGCCCATAATGTTGAAGATTTCATCTTTAAACAAAGGTCTAGGAAGTATGCCATTACAACATTTTCTGAGAAAGAACTCGTATTTTTACTCATGCGATAATCCATAAAACGTCTGTCTGCATTTTCGTACTTTTCTCTTGATTTCTTTGGCAATAATTCTAATGAAGCAGTATTCACTGCCTCAACCAGCTCTGGAGGAGTCCCAGGAATGGAAATTTCATCATCACTTATCATTTTACTTTCGAGAACACCAGCAATTAAATTTATAAGCGTCAAGTTTGACAATTCAACCTCAATACGTTTCCATAGTAACCCAAGTAATTTTATTAGGAATTTCAAAGCACCATTTATTTGGGAATAAAATTATCGCGTTTTTTTTTAAATCAATCAATATCTGTCGAATTTTAAACGATTTGCGGAAAAATAGTATGTTAACCTCGTAGGAAAAGCCACATTCCTGGACTCTGTGTTGCTAAGTCTCGGCTTGCGCCTCGACTTAGCAATCTTCACAGTCGTCCAGGAATGTTAAGCTTTTCCTACCCGGTAAACAATGTACTATTTTTCTCAACTCGAACCTGGATTATAACTTTTTTTGTTACATGATAAGATTTTGATTCTTATGTAACTTACACCTACCAAAAATGAAAGAAATCTATAGGGTGGTTCTAAAGTTATTACGTACGAAAATGTCAATGATACATTTAACTAACTTTGACATTAAAAGTTAAGCAGTAAAACGGAATGTGCACTTCGAAAAATATTCTGGTGCCGCTCTATTTTTTCTGTTCTCTTCGAATAATCTATTGGATTTCAAAAATTCTGATATACAGGGTGTTGTTTTGGAGATTATGGAACTTTGCACTTTTTTCTCAAACCAGACCTGGATTATAATTATTTGTATTACACTACTTATTGTGTTATCAATGCGATAGATCCTTACCAAAAATGAAAGAAATATATAGGGTGGTTCTAAAGTTATGGCCTTCAAAAGCATTGGACCAAATGAATAAAACATCCTGTCTCTCAGTTAATAATTATGTTAGACCAATTAACCAAGGCAATTTGGAACCACCAAAGTGTCCTCTACTTGCAGTTAACCTATGGTGGTTTAACTATGAAACACCCTGTATATACTTTATGGATTATAGTTTCTATTATTTCTTACAGGCATACGTGGAATCAAAGATTTGTCAACCGAATACTGTATGGCTTTTCACAGGACTTGCATCACCCTCTCCAGCTTGCTGCAGCCAAGGAGCATCAATCAGTTGTCACTGAATTTAATTTAATATTATTGTTAAGATTTTTCAAATCAGTTTTTTTTTTGTAGCTTTAGCGATATATTTTAATAATTGTATAATTATATCTTGGAGATGTCTCTACTTGATAACATTTTAATTATGAATTATATAACTTTGTTTCATTTCATTTTCCCTTATTGGAATTGATATATAAAAAATTGCAAATGCCATGATTGGCTTTTTTCAAGCAACAGGATATGTCAAAAGTTACATTTGCTAACTTAGAAACACTTGTAAAGAAAATGCTTGTAAAATCGGCAGTTTTTAATTTATTTCAAATGACAGAGATGACGCAAGGCTCAATAATGTTAAAAAGAACACCAACGTTATCAAGGCGCATTGCAAATAAACATCTCCATTTTGTTTTTGAGAACGACACATTAGCGTTAAATACAGAAGTTGCCAAAGATACACCCTGTATCAAAAATTATAAATATTGAGCACAATGAAAACTCTATCATTTACTTGTAGATTTTTGTTAAATTCACAATAAAACCAAAATTCAGAAACATGTTAACCAATATCTTCCCTGAAAACCTTATGGTTTTATCAACGTAGCTCTCTCAATATTCAATTTCTCACAACAAATCCCGTAGATGGCGCCATTTCCCCCGGCACAGTAAATTAGATTGAATTTGTCGGCACCAGTGTGAAAGGTTTTAACATTTTTGGAATGCTTTCAAGTTTATTTAGTGTCTGTATGTGCCCGTTAGATTCTCGGATGTTACTATTTATAAGGTGAATGTAATTTGGAATTTGAAAATTCTTTTTCATGATTTGCCTATTCCCATTTAAATAATTAGGGATTGTACCTGTCATTCAAGGGGGGTTGAAGGTGAGGATCACATTTTCACGCTGAAGAATATCAATTTATAAGTAAAATTTGACATGTCTGGTATTATTTATAAATACACATAGATTCAAAAGTTTTGCATCACCTTCTTAGGATGCGAAGGAATTTTTTTGCGCTAACAATTTTTTGTTGGCTTGTTTATCAATGTTTACCACTTCAATATGTTTCATATTTTTTGCAATATACAGATGTTCACAATTTTTTTTGTAAGATAACATTTTTAGTGCGATCATTTTAACATTCAAGGCATTTGATTTTTACGATTTTAAGTGCAAACATGAATCGTCAAGTCAGAAGTGAGATTGACCGTGCAAGAATAGTGGCTTTAGTTGAAAAAGGTCATTCTCAAAGGTTCGTGGCAAACAGAGTTGGCGTTTGGCAAAGTGATGTGTCTCGTGTATGGAACCGGTATCTCCAGACCAATTCTCTTCGTGATAGACCTAGAAGCGGTAGAAGGCGTGTTACCAATCAGCGGCAGAACTGCTATATCCACTTAACTATCCGAAGAAACCCGACCATGGCAATACCAGCACTCCAAAGAGATATGAGACATGCGTTGGGAGTTCAAGTATCGATCTCGACATTACGAAGACGAATACTTGCGACAGGTTTGAGGTGTCGCCGACCAATAAGAGTGCCCAGACTACAACCTGAGCACAGAGTTCGCCGACTACAGTGGGCTCAAGAACACGTGGCCTTGCCTGAAGAATTTTGGAATTCGGTGTTTTTTTTTTCCGACGAGACAAGGATTTGTTCGGTACAAGATAGCCATCGAATACGTGTGTGGCGGGATCCAACGAGAGTTGCTCAGCTGGCCCATGCTCGCCCCGTGCCGCCCTACAGAGGAGGAAGTGCTATGTTTTGGGCTGGTATCATGTTAAATGATCGCACAGAATTAATCCATGTGGAGGGAACGATGACTGGTGATAGGTATCTCAGAGAGATTCTACATCCTCACGTGGAACTACGGCGCGCAGCTGTTGGCAAATTCTTCGTTTTTATGGACGATAACGCCCGACCCCATCAGACCAGAGCTGTAAATGAGTATCTTGAAACTGAAGGGATCAATCGTTTGAGCTGGCCTGCCCTATCTCCTGACATGAGTCCCATAGAACATACTTGGGGCATGCTTGCCAGGGCAGTGGCAGCACGCAGAAATTCACCCAGGAGTGTACAAGAGCTTGTTCATGCGACCCAAGAAGAATGGCGAAATAATCCTCAACAGAATATCAATAATTTTGTAAACAGCATGGGCAGGCGACTTCAAGCTTGCATAAATTCTAGAGGTGGAAATACTCTTTATTAAAAGTTCTCATGCAGGTTCTCACTCAACCTTTTCTTTAAAAAGAATCAATTTGTATTTAATTTATTCAGTTTCTAAGAATACTTTTTATGTTTAAAGCAAGTTTATTATTGGATAATAAAATTTTTTGACAAATATACACGTTTTTTTTATTGAAACTAATTATTTGATTAATCTCTGATCCATTTATAATGAACACATTTTTTTTTTCGGAGATTTAGGGTGATGCAAAACTTTTGAATCTATGTGTATATAAAGTAACCGAAATAATGAACTTATAAATCATTGAAAAAAATCCTTCCAATCTCTAAAAGTATTAGATCCTTCCATTAGTTTATATTCAATTGTCAAATAATATTTATTTTGCACACCGTGTACACAATAATATGTATACATGGTGGCCTAAATTATTCCTTCTATTATTTTATATGGTTTGTCAAAGAATATTTTATTTTGCGCACCATGAACATACATATCTGGTGACTATGATATATATTATTCGACCAGACCATTATGATGGTCCTAATGGAAGAAAATTATAACATAATTTGTTTGGATTATTTGAAAAAGAATTGTGAACTTGGACAAGCACATCCAAGCTCTTATAGCCTGTTAATCGCAATGCGAATGGCTGATAAACATTACCATGGCTTGTCTTCTCAACTTCTCTCAATATGTACAGCTCTCGAGAAAAGGAGCAGAACACCACAGCCATTTATGGTTTATCCACCCTTGCTATGTTTAATTTTAACGCTAATGGCCATACAGAACCAATAACGTGTGGTCTGACCATTATAGAGATGTAGTATCTGTATGGCTCCGACGCTGTTCAGTGTGAACTGAACTGTGCGTATGGAAATCCTAAGCTACAATAGCTGGGTGTCAGCAATTAGTTAAAATAGCCGAATCAATCGCGGTAAGTATGCAACTGCTGACATCTCCGAAGGAGGGGATAGATACTTTATGTTATCGATAACACATTTCTGCCTAGTGGAACTAAAGTACAAATGTTAATAACCTTATTTTGTCGACAGGTGGATAATATTATAAATATAATGTACCATGAAAATACATTCAATTTTTATTTGTAAGTGAAAATTCAACATCTTGGAAAGACAGTAGATCTTTTTTAAATTGAGAGATGCCACATTGATATTGTTAAAGATAGATATTGCAGCAAGTTTCTGTGAAAAAAATGTTATTCACTGGTAGTTACTATTAAGTAAACTAAGAGTGGCCCGACAATATTTCTTTTGACGAAACAATTTTTGATTTTTATTATTATCAAAACTGCCAAAGCTTCTGTTCCATATTTATCTTTATTGTTTAATAATTTATGCAACATCTAAATATCGAAATATGTTGAAAAAAATTAAAAATCTGTCAATTCTTCATTCATAATTATTTCCTTTAATAATATTTGAATACATAATAATATATATATCCCTGATTAATTGAATACTGACATATTTTTCTGTACAATTTTTTAAATTTGTAATATTTATATTTTCAACACAGGTAAGATTTCATGCTTCCAGATACTGTTGGGGCTCCTCGTCCCAAGATAATATTTTGGTAAGTAGGCTGTAACAAAAAAATACTTATGATAAATAAATAATAATAATAATGAATAAATAATAATATTAATAAATAATTAGAAAAAAGACCTGTCTAATAAACCGTCCTTCGCGTTTTTTTTTTAAATTAGATTAGTACAGAGTAATTTTCTGTCTATTGTCATAACATCGATATACAGGGTGTCCCAATAGTTCGTACAAAGAAGATGGAGAATTATATAGGGTCTAAACATAATTATATGAATGTGCTTAACTTCCTTCGTTAACTAGCTATAGGACTATAGTTACAATACTATACCGTCAAGTTCGAAAAGGCTAATGAATTAATAATTACCAGCTTCGATGGTATTCGATTTCTCGTCCCAAAAAACCCCTCCAGATGAATTTTGAGCATTTCGAAAATTTTGAAGCAAGGGAAATATTTAATATGAGCTGGTTTCGCTAACTTCCCTATTGGTGGAATGATGGATTCAAAATACCTATGTAAAATTTTCTGCTGAATCGATTGGTCAAGACTAAAACGTGAAGATGATAATGAAAAGATCTTTCAAACAATTTTACACAAGCCTACAGGGGCGGGTCCTCGCTGTATGTAAGAGGGGGCTCAGCTCAACATACAAATGTATGTGGTTGTTGTCGTTTATTAACATATGAGAGAAATAACTAGTCAACTTTTTCATCGGTTAAAACTCACACGACTGATGATCACACAGAACACATATGTTCGGCAACCCCCCAGCCCTTCTGAAGATCCGCCACTGCCTGTAAATATACTAATAATTCCGAATATTCTTAAGAATAAATTTCCAAAAGCCTGACATATTCTACTCATTTCATCATACAAAAAGACCCAAGGCTTTAATCGCATGTAAGGAATTTATTTCACAAAATGGAATAAGTATATAACCATCACAAACATTATTATACATAACTCTGTCCTTAGATGACGCGCTATAAGGTCGTAAATACTCCACCGGCTGAGAGCTAATTATATTTGTACTTTGGTATATTTTAGGTTTTATATTCATATTTCCATTAATAAGCTTTGTAGCCCGTTACAGAATGGGCGCCCAACGTGGGGCATTGATTTAGATTTTTTTCCTCCTTAAATTATTCACAAAGCCAAAGTGGTGTTTTACAAATTTAATTGAATATATTAATATAAACGCCGCATTGAATTATATGCAGTGCAATTTCCATACAAAATACCTTGATTGAAACATTACTTAACAAATACCCTAGCGTTATTTAAATTTTTCGATCAATAAATCACTGTTAACAAAGGTAAACGTAATATTGGTCAACAAATTATGTATCCAGTTGGACCGCATTAATGTTGTTTGCAGTTGTTGTAGATGCAAATTTGGGTAAATAGTTGATCAGTGAAAAACTACACAGTCAACATTGCAATACCGATAGGAATTATCAGATATGGTTAGTAGAAACGATGAATATCAGGATTCCGAAATATTCGATTTTACCGTTATTAAAATCTACATCTGAATTCAATTGTTCAACGGGTAAAATATGTATTTATGGTAGCCATAGTTCAATTGACAATTGGATTTAGTATTTACGTTTAATTCGTGTCAATTATAACATTCGGTCGGTGTGCACCAATTATAATTTTTTAAATGAGTAACCCGACAAATCCACCATTTTATGGTCTTTTGACATTTCTAACAGCTAGGCGCTAAATTGAGTGACATAACGTTGTCAGATAAATAGAGTTCATATAATACCCTTTTTGTGTAAGTCATCGATTGTTAATGTCCTAACACATTACGATGGAAGAAATGGAAAAAAGCAGTTCTGTGATTAATCCTAATCAAAATATCACAATAATGAATCGGTAAAAATGTATAACAAACGTTAACCCTAATCTTTAACTTTAAAAATTTGATTGGTTGATGTTCAGATTACACGCAAGCGCGACCCATCAATCGGGAGAAATTACAGCATTTAAAATAGGATGCAGACGCACCTATCGTAGCGGCAATGTGTCTTACGTCTTTTTCTGCTGTCACACTGACAGTTCGCGTAAGGTCTGTACTTTGTTGTTTATGGTAAATTATTATTTATGAAAAGTGAATATTTATCTTATTGTTATATTTATTTAAATAATACAAAAATATGCCTAGATACACGGAAAAACATCAGCTTTTTTGAAAGTTCTCAAGTATTTTCAGTTAGAAAAAGAAGCTGGTAATTATTAATTCCATAGCCTTTTCGAATTTAGCTGAATACGATCCTGATGATTTTATTTCTCAAATTTAAGGTAAGTTAGGTATATGACAAAATAGCAAATAAAATAAGCGATATACCCAAAACCCGGATATACGTCACAAACGATGAAGCACACGAGGACGGCTATTGAATACACTATACATTTTGTCCACGACTATTTGATAATTTCAACATTTTACGTGTGCTTCTTCAGGTATAATGACGTACATAATTCACCCGTGGATAGTAGATGTGGATAATGAAAAGGCCACATGACATATAATTATATTGAAGAGTATTTATACAAACGACATAATTTATTAAATAAAAATTTTCCCCACGAAAAGTGTGCATCATTCTGCACTCGTTGAAGAATATACTATTCTCCACGACTCACCACGGACTCGAACCCACTACCAAAATTCTGCGCTTTATAAAGTCAGAGACCTAAACCACTAAGCTATGAAGACTTCATATATGATAGTATCAAGACATTGTATTATGTAGGAGTATATCGTTATGTCACATTATGTGACGTTTTAAATATATAATTTATTATTAATTGCAAGAATTTCAATAACTATACTGGTGTTTGATTGACATTACAAGAAAGTTTAATATGGAAAGTGAATCAGACAGTGCATTGAATCTCATGAAATATATAATTTGTTAAATAACATAACAAGTAAAAGGTAAGGTAATAAACTATAGTGTTTTAGTTTGGCAAACAAATTTTATACCTAAACAAATAATTCATAGTCGTG
>CAJUYI010002409.1:10182-32235 GCA_910591695.1 Galerucella pusilla
TTCATAGTCGTGGACAAAGTATAGTATTCTACTCGCATATAATGGCTATTATTCACTCAGGTGTTTATGTCACTCGCCTGCGGCTCGCGACATAAACGCACCTTCGTGAATAATAGCCATCATTAGATGCTTGTTGAATAATATTGTATTGTGGTTGTTACATACTAACACCAATCAGAATATACCTTTAAAGTTTACAAAAAAAATTTCTCACCAATCCTAAATATTCAATGTGCTTTGCTGTAGATTTCTTCTTATCTCCCTCTTCATTTGTCTTCTGTACGTTTTGTATACGGACCATACAAATTGTAGTACCAAAACAACCACAATGATGTAGATGAGAGTCTTCACATCCAGATCTGCTTTCATTTCCTCTTCTTGAACTATAAAATTACTATTGACCACACCATTTTCCTGGACCTCTTGTTTTGTCGCTTTACCACCCATGTTTCACAGGAATAAAACAACTACCTGTAGCACTGGGATACGATCTATTTATTACTTAAACTTACTACTATACATTATACTACTTAGTACTTATGAATTGTTATATTCATATCCTAACATTCACATTAACATTATTACTAATATTAATAGTGGTTCTTAAAACACTATCGTTTGCATATTTATACAAGTCAAGTTCATCATAAGTAAATATAAATAATACTATTTATGTTTATTTCAAGCTCTGAACTTGACTTCGTACGTGCGTCCTTCCTACTTCTATTTATGTAACGATTCAACGTTCTTATGATTGATTGAAATTAGCTTCGAGGGAGTTCTTTTATTTAAACATTTTTGTTAACTTATTATATTGATCAAAAGGCATCACAATATACTATTTTGGCCCGATTTCAAGTTTTATTGACCTCCTTTAGTGAAATTCTTTTTTTTAATGCCATTACATTCACATTTATATATTTTCTTGTTGTAGTATAGCTAGAAATAAAAAGTATGAGCAGCTTGTTATACCTACCGGGTAAAATGAAAACATATTTAATAATACAAGTCCATCGGAAAAGAAAAAAAAGTAAGCGGTATGCTACAAATTTCTTCCAGTCACAAATAAATTAAACAACTCTTTTCAGTGAATTAGCGTACCGGCGAAATTAGAAAATGGTTATTAAAACTTCAAAACTCGAGAAGTTATGAGAGTCTTTGTCTAAATTACATCAGTGTAAGAGTTTTGGGAAGAAAATAAGTTTTCGGGTACATATCTTTATTAAGAACTAATTTCTACAGTTCTTTGCGGTAATTGGATTATTCATTTTCTTTCGACAGTAAATCAAAAGGACTTTATTTTGTCTTTTAATTTTTCCTTCTACATAATTTATTATCGAAGAGTAGGGCAATTCTTATTTTCCATGGGATTTCTACCTTTAAGTCTGAAGATTCAAATAAATGTTGACCAAACCATAATTTGACGGCAGCGTATCTTGATGAATCACCCTGTACATTTTTGGAAGATTTAAAGCCGGTGAGAACTACAACTTTAAATAGAGTTGGTAACTTTATACAGTCAGTTAACTCTTGTTTTTTATTTGACCACCAGAAGACAATTCTAAAAAAGCTTAATACAAAAAAATACGACGTCTCCAGTTGTTAGATGGCAAAGTGGCCTTAACAGCCAGGAAAAGGAGGAAAATAAGTTCCTTGGAAATTCCCTTGGTAAAGTACGGTATTTCCTGTTTCTACTTTATTTCCCTTGTTTTCTTAAGAAAGGTTTTTTTGGTGTTTTAGTCCTTTTATCAAGGGATTGCATAAATCTGCCGGAAGAAGGTAATTTAGGTACACGTAACTTCGCTTCTAAGAGATATTTATCCAAATTTAAACTTGAAATGTTTTATACCACTGAAAAATAAATATCTGTTTTGTATATCACAGCTGGTTGAACTGAAGATTCTCCTCTGTACTTGAAACTTTTGAAAAGCACCAAATCTATTATAATTTCTTTAAAGCCAAAATTCACGACATAAAAAAGTGTGCCCAGCTCAATATTGACAAAGGATATGGAAAGGCAAATTCGGATAGTCAAGCAGCTTTTATCCCACTAAGTTCTTGTGTGATCAGTTCCAAAAATGAATCAGTACCTGGATAAACTCAGTAAGCTAGGCCAGAACTTTACTGTGGATACCAGGTCACACTGTATTAGAAGAAAATGAAAGAGCAGATGAACTAGCAAATAGAGGGACTGAAACAGCCTTTTGGGGAGCAGTACCTACCCTTTTGCGTTGTCAGCTCCAATGTTATATAGGAAGACTTCAATTTCCGCTCTTCAAACACATGTAGTTGGAGGTTATAAATTATAAAAATGATCAAAAGTTAACGACAGTCTACCCCAAATAGGGGAATATTTTAAATTTAATGTAATTTGAAAAAAAAATTATGATTGTGTAGTTAATGTGTTGTCGATTTTATTTAAATTGGTTTCTTGTATTATCTACTTGACGAGTATCGCACTGATGATGGCTTAACAACCGAAAGCGCTTTGCAATTTTTAAAATTAAAAATTTTACACAGAATAGAATGTTTTCTTGACAGAAATAAGTAAAGCTGAAATAAAGAAATTGAGAAGATCTACTAGGGCTTAGACAATCGAAGATTCTACTGGGTGGGTCAAAGTAAAACTGGGCTAATGGTTTTAACAGGGGGATATGGTAGCCTGAATGAGCACCTGAAAAAGCTCAAGATAGTGGAGGAAAAAGAATGTGAATTCTGTGGCTTGGAAGAAGAGATATCAATCCACATACTTGCAAATTGCAGAGCAGCTCAGAATCCTAGAGCACAAAACCTTGGATAGAAGAGGGACATTTACCTAAGCTGAATCCTCCAGGACATAATTTCCAACAGAAATTCTATGCCAAACGAAAAACACAGATTAAGACTGCTTTGACAGTTTTGACAGCTCTCCTTACAGAAATAGGCCCATCAAAAAGCTTAAAATATTGAAGCAAGAAGATTCTGTGGAATGAAAGCTAAAACCTCCATTCACATATACATGTTTCTCCAAGAAATACGACTAAAGCAGCTCTGAGCTCTCTGAAAGTTCCTTCAGGAAATGAGTAGATAATGGAGACACAATAGATCTTTGAGTGAAGTATGATATAGACATCTTGTTAACTCCCAAGCGATGAAATTTGCTTTTTCAATGTACTACAATACTTTGTACTGTAAGCTGGCAAGTTTATATTCATATTCGTACCGACAACTAGGTACTTTTTGAACACGTCAACACTTTGACAGAGTCTGTCCCAATGAATACACTAGTACACCAAAGCAGAGGAGGCTAAAAGACAACTTTATGATAGTAAGCTTACTGCGCAAAAAAGACTTTTCAACTTGTTTTCAAATTATACAGGGTGGTCCTTAAGTAATTGTACATAGAAGTACAGTACAATCTTCACTCCAAAATATTGCGATTTAAATCAACTAGCCTCAATAAAATGTTGATATTAATAGAGATTCAGGGAGTTGAACATGACATTTTAATTTCCATTTTTTACAATAACTTCAACTCTTTTTGACGTATATGCAAAAAAAATTGAGGTTGGGAGTTTTTTGATATAAGAAATCATAATTTTGCATCTATTTCGATGTATTTTCTAGAGGGCGCCACATAGACCACGTATGCGGCATAAAGGTGCGCCAAATTTTTTTGCCTTTTACATTAGGACTACTTTTGTAAAACATAATTAAAGCCATATCATTACAACAAATAAAAGGTATACTTGTTAGTATCCCCAACTACTCTCTCTTAATATTAACATTTTATTGAGGCTTGTTGGTTTAAATCGCAATATTTGGAAGTGTTGATTGAACTGTCCTTCCATGTATAATTACTTACGGACCACCCTGTATATATATATATCAATATCTAAGAAATTTTGACGATGAAAGTAATAACATTTCTGATAAAGCAAGGTTCACTTTTTTGTCAGTGTTTTATATGCTTCTATAGCCATCAAGTAGCCAAAAAGCATCTGATGGAAATGTTTAACGTTCTACGATAGTAATCCACCGTTCCAAATTTCATTCGTCAAGAGGGTATTCGAGCCTTGAAGATCTTTCGAGTATAACTGCTTTCAGCGAATTTCACCAGACATGGAGATATTTATTCATGAGTATATATTCTCCTCGAAATATAATTTCATTTATGACATTACTTATTCAAAATCTCCATTCCTCTGTTTTGAAAATGTAATTACACATGGTCACAGACGACTAGGTCATAAATGGAGTAGAATTTGATGTACAATCTAGAATGTGAAACAACTTTGTACACGGTAAAACTTCGAGGAAAAAGTCGTTAATAAAGTTTTTCTACAGTTGAATTAAAATATAACGTTTTCTAGACAATGTTGTGGATGAATAGGGGATCAAGGTCATATACAAGGGTTGTTTTTTCAATGTTTATTAACTCTTTATGCAAAATATACAAGATTACCCTAGTTTAATCGTGTAGGAAGGAGGAGAGGAAGGTTTTGTTGAGGATGTAGATATAGTTTTTAAAAGTGTAGAAGAACAATTTAATATGAAATAGGGTTGACCAAAGTGAATCGTGGTTTTGTACATTACATCACCAGTGTAAGGATCTCATAAAATTAATTATTTAATAGAAATTGTAACGTAGTTTTCATATCTAAGTTTTGCAAATAGCCCTTGTAGATGTCCCGAAATTGTAAAGAAAATAATTTACCTCAAAATATGTTTTTGGTGGAATGAAAAACGATTTTTGACATCCTCGGATACCGTCCAAGGAGACAAGATAATTCCTTAGCTATACCAGTGGTTTTGACAGCACAACAGCAATTTCAATCAACTCGTCCTTGAATTGAAGGGTTTCATAAATCGTATCCCTTCCAAAAATTTAATATGGAACCAACATTTTATAATATAATTCACTTCAATATGAATAAACTTGTTCATCCAATTTTCTAGAAGTATCAATGATTAACGTGTATCTTTTATAGTACAGGGTGTCTATTCACTAACAGTGAGAGCTCCTACGAAGGTACACACTTATGAAGTGCGCATGCGGGCTGTATCATAACTTGCAATTTCGAGAGAGCTCGCATGCGCACTCTATAAATGTTTATTCTCGTAGGAGCTCTCACTGTTAGTAAATAGACACCCTGGTTGATTATTGATTATTGTACTTCCTTAGCTCGATAATAAAGGACACAGTTTGTCACTGTCTTCTGCTGGATAAACATAAGCTCCTCGGTATACCATAGGCAGTGCATGATATACATACAAACTTATCAACAGGCAGGAAAGAACGGGTCCATTGAACTCGTTTTTAAGCAGTGGAAAAAATTGTGGTTTTGGTGTTCCTCAAGGCACCGCACTTGGACTAATATTCTTTATAAGATACATTAATGACTTTTTTCGCTGATAATACTGCTCTGATATACGTTGTTCGTGATATATATATCTGAAGAAGTGTTGTTATTGTTAAATTGGATAAAAGGCAACATGCTCACTATGAAGGTTGAGAGACCCATTAACTTCTTATGAGCCTTATTTACGTCCTATAATTTATTGTATGTAGATACCTGTCCCAATAGTAAACTGTTGGCAGTTTCCTTATCTATGTCTGTAGAATAGGGTGGGTGAGTGTAGGTTCACAGCATTTAGGCCACATGTGACCATTGTACATCCTCCCGAGGAGTTGTCCTCCTAGGTCACCGTCCATCCTGTCCTTCCCAGGAAGGGGGACAGGTCACTAGGAGTCATCTACTTTATATCGTCAGGTGTAGGCCAAGACTCACCGAACACACACTCTCTTATTAACGATAGCTCCGGACACTCGCATAAGATATGCCTGACAGTTTTATCTTCCTGTTCACAAATCCTGCATCCTGCATCCTAGCCCCATAATATGAAGGTGTTTCCTTAGGTGACAGTGGCCAGTCAGAAATCCTGCTGTTAAACGTAGGTTTTTCCTGGTCATCGTCAAATATTTCTTCGGCGCCAGCTTCCCAAGGTCGCTCAGGGCAAGACTGCATCCTTTGATTCCATCCCATCACTTAAGGGATTGAGCATGGGTGTAACGTTTGGCTAGTTCCGCAATTGTCCAAGTCGTTAGGCCGTAGGTGTGTCACTGGGACCTGAAATTTTCAGTACAGCAGCTTCCCTGGCTGAAGAATCGGCAATGCGATTACCTCTACACTCCTGTCGTGTCCTTTAACCCACCTCAGGATAATATTTTTATCTGCCGAGGCGTTAGCCGTATAACACGTTGTCTGTTCAAAGCTAATAGGGCTTGTCTACTATCAGTGCAGATT
Organism: Galerucella pusilla; assembly: GCA_910591695.1. NCBI lineage: Eukaryota > Metazoa > Arthropoda > Insecta > Coleoptera > Chrysomelidae > Galerucella > Galerucella pusilla. Next base: position 16,470 of record CAJUYI010002409.1, read on the forward strand.
GTTATGTTTTTGCCAGAAATTCCTTTTCTGGTTAGTTCTTTTGTGGCAATTGAGATACCAGCCAGTTTTGTTTGAACCACGCTGGTATTGTTTCCCATTCCTCACTTAATCCTTAGGCTTAGTGCTCTCGAGTAAACTCCACATCCTGAGCCTTCTTTCATTTTTGAGCCATCTGTATATATGCGTATTGCATTTGCAGCATCTGGCTCTGTGTTCTGTTTTATTTGTATTTTGTAGGATTGTACAAACAAACAAAATACAAAAGACAGTTTTCCTAAATGGGACATTCAATTATACGAAATGGCAAAAACAATTGAGAACATTTTTTGTATTGTTTATCTGCCTTTACCTAAATGTATATTTTTTAGGTGAATAAATTGTGTGTCTATTTTTTTGGGTTATAGTACAATATTTATACTGCTTTAAAGAAGATCTATTCGAATGACCAATTTACGTCTGTACCAGGCAATTTCCGTATTTCTGCGACGTATGCTACGTTTTCAACTCTCCCGGGGACATGTGTGCCCTGTTACAATCAGAGCCAACTGCATCTCAGAGTCTAATTGAACGAAATTACTATGTGGATTGAACAAAGCTTCAAGGTAAGGTCTTGCTGAGTTCAATTAAACTTTTTGTTTTTGCAGGTAAAAGATTATTAGGTTCATAAATGTAACGACTTTTGTTTTAAATGAAATGAACTTTTGCCTCAGTGGCACGTTTAGGGTTTCATTGTTTCCGTTTTATTTACTCTGTCTCGATTGTAGGTACTTTATAGTTTGTTTTCAACTAAATATATTCACTGCGCAACTTATTAAGTTAACTTTTAATTCAAATATGTTGTTTAATTGTCAAATTGCAGCCTCTAGTTTTCTCTAAAATAGCTTTTATTATTCATTAGTTTATCTATCAAGAATTACACTGTTTTCAAACACCGCATGCTATTATAACCTAAAATGAGTTTATCGGAAACCTTGAACAAACGTCACGTGGAAACTAGCCTTAAGACATAACCAAACGGTCAAATTTGATCTAATAGTAACCATAGTTAATACTATATTTACAATTCTCTCAACACTTCCTCATTTATTTAGCAAGCTAATATCCTTGAAGTTGTCTTCTGTCTTGAATAAGATTATCCAGAAATTAATGTTTAGTTATTGTTATCACAGTGTCGAGTAGTATCGCAAATATTTGCTGATCCGATGACCGGCAACAATACTGTAGTATAACAACATCTTATTTTCTCTAATAAATAATGCCTAATAGAGGTTTGTTTACTTTGGAGTTCGGAGTCTTAAGCTAACAACAAACATGCAAAATGCAGATGCCGCACAGCGAAGTTTCCAAGTATACACTAATGCATAACCATGGCGAGAATTTCTATGCAGTTTTTTAATGAACAAATAATTATAGCTCAAGTTTTTTCTCATCATGGAAATGTTTGAGCGTCTAAAATCTCCAAAGAATTTTTATACGAAATAACGTAACTAACAAAAGTAAGGATAAATGATGCAATTAGGTGATAATGAAATACGGTAAAACTTGATCAATATATATATATATATATATATATATATATATATATATATATATATATATTTTTATTCTGTGACAACCTATTATATCATTAGTTTTATGTTTCTTCTTGGCCCTCTTCAAATTGCCCCTGACCATCATCATAATCTTCAGATGGAGAGCTTGGAAACTGTCTAATAACACTTGGATCCAACCAAAAGCTCGAGCCTTCTGAGCATTCAAATGTATTGCCAAAAAAAACTGAATTACTTATGATATTTCTTATTTTTATCTGTAGCGGCAATAATTGGGTTTCAAACAGGTCTTTCATAAAAGATACTTCGGATTGGTCGTCGCAAAATTCTGAAATTTCAAATTTTAAATAATAGGCGTCATTACGCGCAAGTATGGACAGCTGTGAGATGTTCATAGAGATACCACAGATAGAGGTAACAAACCATAGAGCACAACAGACCTAGAGGTAGCAGCAGACCTAACACAGGAAGCAATTAACTCAGCGTTAGAAAACAACTGCCCAACGGTGAGGAAGAAATCCAATAGGAATGTGCCCTGGTGGACAAATGAACTTGCCGAAGTAAGGAGACGGTTGAGAAAGAAGTTTAATAGAACTGAAGAAAATTCAGAAGAATGGACGGATTATAAGAGGGCCCTAACTGAATACAACAAACTGGTAAGGAAAGTCAAGAGAGACTCCTGGAGGAGACACTGTGAGGAGATAGAACAGACTCATGAGTGTGCCAGACTGCAGAAGATTCTCTCCAAGGACCCTAATCAGACTATACACGTTATCAGAAAAGATAACGGACAATAAACTGGAAATGGGAAAGGAACCATGGAAGAGCTACTTGAGGTACACTTCCCTGGATAGGATACCATGCCACCGCAGAACTCTCCAGCGACAGAACTGGATCCACCACAATGGGCATCCAGGATAGACTGGCGAACAGCGAAGGCAGTGGTAGATGTGGAAAAGACAAAATGGGCTATTTACAGCTTCAAACCATATAAATCACCGGGACCAGACGGGATTTATCCTATCCTACTCCAAAAGGGAGGCAACACACTGCACTACAGGGTAAGTGAATTGCTCAGAGCTAGCCCAGCTCTAGGACATATTCCAAGAACCTGGCAACGCATTAGAGCTCCATTTATACCAAAACCTGGAAAATCTGGACATGTTTTCTCGCCTCTTACCGATGCCGCGTAGCTTCAGATAAATTTGTCAAACTATAAGTGGGAATATCCGTTTGAACTCCGGTGAGAGAGAAAGAAACGATTGAAGATATATAGCATTCACGCTATTAGATAAAGACAGTCTAACTTCCTACTTTCCAATCTCTCTTACATGCTGACGGACACCGAGCTGTCTTGTTGCCTCTATAGTATCTCTGTGGAGATATGTTTGGTAACGTTTAGGCTATGAATTATAAGGTTTGAGCGTGAGTTTAAGATTTAAGATACCTATGCCGACTAAACTGGATGCCTGTATGTTGATTATTAGGTTATAAATATTTCAGTTTTCGTTATTTACAAATACTTCACCAACCTTGAGCGAAGGCTATGAAAAAGCTATGATTATATGAAATATTTCCTCTTGATAACCAAGGCAAATCTTTCGGTTTAATTTTAATTTTGTGTAGATAGTCTGTTACCAATTTAAACGCAGCATTATCAGATATTATTTCGTCAACGTAAACATGACCATCAACAGGCTAAAAAAACAAAATTATTAGTGATTATTATTAACATAATTTTTCTTATTCAATAAAACTATCACCTTGAATTTGAGAAGACTTTTATGGAACGGCAAGGGAGAATTGGCGTAATATTTATCAAATATTTCACTGGTGTGTTTGACCAAGTTATTATAATAAGCATCGTTTGTAGTTATGTTATCTGTCATAAATCGTCGACCGACTGAATCAAAATGTTTGGCGATATTTTGTGCGATAGAAAATCCTATTTTTGCTAAGCGAATATGTTCTGGCAATCCACTCGGTACCCTATTGAATACTTCGGGGTGCATTACTGGAATTAAGATATATAAAATGAATATGAAACAAGTGGAAAATAAGCTTCAGGTAAATCTTTATTGAAAATTCACCAGCTGATCAATCTAAGATGCGACAGGCTGAAAATAATTCTGTTTTAAGAGAATTTTTTTAGATTTAGCTTAGACGGAATATGCGTAATATCTAAAAATGATTTAATATTGACCCAGATAGCACACTACATCTTAAAGACGTCCAGTTCATGTCTTACTTTGGTCCAAACGTCCTGGTACGTAAAACGGACGTTTTTAAGACGACAAGTTTAAAACGCCTTTGTAGGGATGTTTTAAAGACGTTTTAAATAATATATGTTGGTAATGTAGACGTTCAACTCTTTTAGCAATTTTTAATTGGGCAAGTCTCCAGCATCACTAAATTATTGAGCACTTGAAAGGTAGAGGGCGACACAGACATACAGTTCCTATTCATGTCATACTTTAAGATGAGAATCATATGAATCAACATTTGGAACTAACCTAACAATGGACTCAGATCATTATAGTTGTTGAATATTATGGAGGAAAGAGAAAAGTCAAGAGAACTGTATCTAGAGGTGGAAAGTAAAATTTTTCAATAAAACCCACTTCTAAATCTAAATCTAAGCACTTTGAAGGTGGAAGGAATATTTCAATAATAGTTATTAGCTAAATTAGTTAAAGAAGAGTTATAAATATAATACAATTTTGTGGAATTAGATAAAATGGTATTATAACATTTATTTCCATCGAGTGAAAAGACGGTATATATAAACAAAACTGTGTGTCTTGAAGACGTTCAAAAATGGATGTCCCAAAGACGCCTTGTTTTGTTACAATGTACGTCCTACAGACGTCTTCAGAACATATTTTCGATATCAGCGGACATCTTCGAAACGTAATAAACATCGTGAAAAAACGTCTTTAAGATGACTTTGAAACGTGTTTGTGCTATCTGGAGAGTAAAGGATCTGAAATATATTAAAAAAACAATAAATAAATACCTATTGAATCACTTGTGTAGAATGTTAATGGTTTTGTACTGAATGGACTTACAAAAAAGTTCAACCTGAAAAAAAAGTTTATTGAAATTCACTTTGACCTAAGACAGATTACACTAAGATTAAGACAGATTAAACTATTAGACTCCGTTTCATATAAAAAGAAGCCAAGTTTGCCAACTGACTTGCGCAGAAACCAAAATCAGTCTTGTTTATCTATGTCGCCTTGTAACAACCGTCTCATGCCATTAGCGTCACAAACGATCATGCCGACAGCCATTTTATTATTGATATTTGAGCTTGTGTTTGAAGCAATCATTTTCTGTCGAATATTTTAAGACGCTTACCTAGTTTATCTGTGAATGTTGTGTATTTTATTTGATCTAAAACCATGCCAACTAACAAACTTGTTGGTGTTAAAGGAAAAATTATCCACAGTCAAGGCTGGAAGATTCTAATTTTGTATTAACCCACAAAATTTTACAATATGACGCTGTATTTGACAACAAGCTTGCGCATACGACTGCAACTTCCCGTGGCTTGTTTTTATGTGAAACGTATTCTATTACATAATGCAGTCGACTGTCAAACTAAGTTGCCTTGATATATTTTAACAATAATGTATACAATACTAGAGTTTAGGAAGTTTTTTATGTTTCCTTCCATAATACAAACTGGTCTTATTGCAGTCTTATACCCAGCGCTACATCTCTTAAATAGCACGACCTCAAAATTGATCATTAAATGCAGGCAGCATCATTAAATGTTTTGAAGAAACAAATTGACGGAATTGATCATGCTTAGGACCAGTTACAAATAATCTTGAATTCCCATAAACCCATCCCCATATACACTTAGACAACTTAAAAAGCTTTTATCCCAACTTACAGACTAAGTAGAGAGGAAATCATTGAAAGAAAACCACCTCCTCACTTCTAAGAAATCAGACAACCTGGGACATGCCACAAGATGGTATGATGAAAAAGTATAACTTTTCAAAAAGGAATTCGTTACGGAATTAAGCAACAAGAAGGAATTTGATCGAAATACCATTAACAGACTTGAAAAAAATGCCATTGGTACACAGACGGCTCAAAAGCAATATGAGGAAACTGGGATAGGAGTGTTAGGACCAGGAACAAAGCACTCTGAAAAACCACAAGTATCTTTCAAGCGGAAATCCACACCACAAGAAAGTGCGCCCAGTTCAATATTGATTACGAATACAGAAGACAAAGGATTATCATAATGTCGGATAGTCAAGCAGCCATTAAAGCACTGAGATCTTGTGTAATCAGTTCTAGGATGGTGTGGGAATGCCTAGACAAGCTCAATGAGCTGGGAGAGAACAATATAGTCGCCTTAATATGGATTCCAGGACACTCTGAAATAGAAGGAAATGGAATAGCAGATGAACAAGCAAAGAGGGGGACTGGAATACCTTTCTGGGGGCCTGAACTCTTTTGTGGGGAGATCTAGTGGGGCTTATAATATCAAAGATTCTTTTGATTGACTACAACCTGTTGGGATCAAATGAATGCAAAAGTCAAAGTAAAACTGCCTGAATGGGCACCTGAAAAAGCTCAAAATAGTGGAGGAAGAAGAATGCAGATTTTGTGGCATGGAAGAAGAAACCTCCATCCACATACTTTCCAACTGCACATCACTTCAGAATCCTAGAGCAGAGCACCTGGGAGATTACTGGATAGAAGAGGAACATTTACCTAAGTTGAAGCCTGCAGACATCCTAAAATTCCTCCGGGAAATACGACTAAAGGAGCTGCTAGTTTCTGAGACTCTCCTCAGCATGGACGTATAAATAAAGATGGACCTAGCATGCTAGAATTTATTTGAAGCCAATCGAAAAGTAAACATCGCTGTTGTCACATTTCGTTTAAAATTTTTGTTATATCAGGCCAAGCTTTATTTTAAATAGTTTGATTTAAACAACTTAATTCTATCAAAATTCAAAAAGACTTTTAACTTTGATACTTTTTATCTGTTTTGAATGTAAAACTGTTCATCATTTAGCTTCTACTATAATTTTATATCGATGAATACACGATATCCCTAGCCTGTAATATGGCGAAATAAATGTAAGCTAGGCAACACTGTTTGTTTCCCTCTGGTAATCGTGAGAAGATGGATGCCTTTGTTTATTAATTTTTCGGTGCGTGTTTTGTTATATTCAACTCAGTGAATTTATTATAAGTGCTTGGATATTTTGAAACTGGCTTAACTAACACTACAGTAATGGTGCGACAATGTTTCGTTTGTAAAAAACTTGATTATTTAAATTCTAACCTCTCATTTCACAGGTGAGTATCAGTGGCGTTCATAAACATGCAAAGTTGTGTTCATAAATTTGAAAATAAGAATAAATAAAATTCTAAATTGTGAAATAATTGCAGGCTACGTACAAATATGGAACAAAGAAGAAAGTGGCTATCTGTACTTGAAATTCGGGAAGAAGATATGCCAAAACTGGCTTATATTTGTTGTGGACATTTTAAACCAGAAGATTTTGAGTGGAAAGGTAATCCAGAGAAAGTTTTTCTATAAAGAAACGTGGTACCTCTACCATATTTTTCAGAAGATTCTGATAATACAAATAAAACAGTTGATGGACCATCTTCTAGTAAAAGGTATTAGATATTAGCTATATGAACTGCTATTAAAACTTTCCGTAACACATACTTATTATATTAAATATTTTTTTAGGCAAAAGGTGATTTAACAAGACAATAAATATTTTTAATAAAAATATTGAAAATTTGGAGTTGGCCTTAATTTCTGGTACAATTGCCAATTTTCCAAACTCCATTTATGATGATTTTAAGGACCATCTGTATGATGATGACCCTATAGAAAATCATGGGATTCAAATGGTTAAATTTATATTGAAAAAGTATTTTAAAATTCCAATCCACCATGAAGCTGCCACAAAGCAGATAAAACACCACGCATTCACCAACATCTCACAAAAGCAATTTTATTTAAAAATCAGTAATTTTTTTAATATTTTATTATCTGTATTATTTTTTTCTAACTACTATTTTCTTATTTATGTTACCTCTAATAATCCAAATAAAACATTTAAAACTTTTGTGGTATAATTTTGTCAGTAATTTTTCTTGTTTTACTTTTAAAATTAACATTACCCTTCCATTAATTTATTATTATAATAAAAAAGTTCCTATCTTATTTTAAAGCTTGAAAATATTTTTTATGTGATGTTTTCATATTCCTACAATCATAAATTTATCCATCCCAATGAAACGCCACTGTCCGCAGTATGAGAATTCCCACTCCAACTGCTAGAAAACAATAACAAAGCATTGTTAATTTGGCTTCATAGGTCTGCATGTAGTGTGTATTGCGATGCTAGGTCCATCTTTATTTATACGTCCATGCTCCTCAGAAACTAAGTAAAAGTAAGGGGGCACATTAGATCTTTCAGGTCTCAGTGGATGTCACCCCAAAATACATACAAACATCCCAACTTTGGAGACAAATAGATAAAGGCTACTCCAAATTTATGAACCTTTTTAACTATTGTAGAGCAAATTATTTTTCAATATCAAAATCCACCATACTCACAATGTTGCTGGCGAAGATTTCGAGCCAACAACTCCAAAAATGAATTTTCTATAATTCTTCAGTAATGTTACAACATTTTCTGGAAAATCAAGCCTAATCTTCAAATCCTTGTAATTATCCCTAGTGGTGTTCGTATCCCCAGCAGTTATCAATCCCAAACTCAATTGTTCCAGCTTCTTCACGAATTTTTCTTTTGAAAGGTCATCTAATTTAGATTCTCCTATGGACTCGGCCAGTGATTTTTTCAAATCGGCAAACATTTTATTTGTTTGGTATGTTGGGGTGAATATTCTTTTACTCGGGTTGAGTTCGTAGAGGATTGTTGATGCTACATCTGGCATCAGTTCGTGAACCAAGTTCATACAATAAATATTTTTATTAGCCATACGTCTTGGATGTGCCAAGTTACGATATAATTGGAAATGTATGTACTCTTGAATCATGCTGACTAGTTTACTGTAAAAAAATCAGTTTAAAGTTTAGAGTTTACTATTTACAATTATTATTGATTCATACTAACTCTTTATCAATTTTGCCCAACTGTTCAAAAACGAAATTATGATGGTCAGGGTAGGTTAGTAAAATTTTCTCACTACCAGTAAATGTTTTGTTGGGTGCTAGTTTTCCAAAAAATATTTTCCAGTCTATCATTCCAAATTTCGAATTTAAATCATTGATTTCCATATCTTTGAATATATTTTGAGTGCGATTTGTTTGAGCAATAACTGCAGATTCTATGAATTTCTAAAAACAAATACTCCATGAAAATGTCTACTAATTATATTGTGATTTTAATTACCTGATTCAACTCCAATAGCTCAGTTAAATACGTCTGAAAAATAAATATAAAAAATAATACAGGGATTGATTATACAATTAATTTATCAGTACCTCATTTTGTGGTATCTTATTAGTTAGTTTCATGACTTCTTCAAAATCTTCAGCATATAGCTTAACCATTTGTTTCTTGCAATTATTATATTTCCTAAACATTTCATCTAAATCAACTGTTTTCGTGCTTATAGAATTTTGTACAATTTCCGAACATTCCTCTGCACTTTCATCAAAAATAGACCATCCTGTTGTCCTGGTTCTAAGATAACTAATTCCGGGTATGGTTATCTGAAAATTATTATTATTATTACTACTGTAGACAATATGCTGTTAATTGTAGGTACTTCGGATGCCAAGAATAATTACGGTGGTTTGACTTTTCAGAGGTTGGCAACACTTTCGATTATATTGTTAGCGCCCGCCATGTTTAATTATTTGAATAAGTTGAAATTACTCACAGCAAGTTGATATATTTCGTCAGAACTAGATATAACTAGACCAATATCAAAAAATGGCATTGCTTGAAGTAAAATAGCTTCAACAAACAGATCTGTGATATCACTGGACACTGGCGCATTAACTGCAAATGTAGAGATAATACAATTCTAATTTAATTGAAAAAATACAAACGATAAACTCACTAAAATCCAATATCATTAAATATTTAAAATCCAACGAATATTCAGTACAACTATCATAAACTCTCTTGAAATCTTGCAAGAATTTTTCGGAAGTGTATGAAATTTTCGTTTTAAGATAATACTCCAACACCTCAAAGTTATCGCGAGAAAATCCATGTTCTTGCTTATACCTTCCACAAACTAAGTGATGGAATTCTTCACAAGGATCAGCGATGTGTTCCATATAAACTAGCATTTGGGAAGCTGATCCTTTACAAATAGGAGTACTGCATTCATTAGGGTCGTCACCTTTCGGTAGCAAAGGTGCACGTTTGAATCGTTTTTCTGAAATTATGGCAATTATTTATGATTTAATAATGTTTATTGGGAGAAGTACTGTAGCTCATGCAATCAAAGCTATTATACAGGATGGCCGAACGAAAAAGAAACAGCCATTATAAAGAACTTTTCAAGCGTTGACCTTGATAATGACTGTTTTGTTTTCATCTGATTTCCCTGTATAATATTCGACAAATTTACTTATAAAAGGACAAAACCAAATTAATAATTACCCAAATAATTTACTCCAGGTCTAAGGACATCTGCGTCTATCTGAAAGGTATTAAAAAAATAACATCAACATTTCGGTTTGGAGCCTTAACTTTGAAGGTACAAGGAAGTCTTTAATTTCATTGAAATTAAACCCTCAAGAACGAAGATAAGAGCAAGAAAACTTTTGAAATAGAATAGAAAATGTATAGCAATTGGGGGATTAATAGGCTTATGACAGTTTTAAAAAAAGATAGGCACTTAACTATGATCATAATATCGCCAAGGTAGTCAGTCCTATTATTTATTGACCTTGGACTTCGAAGGAACACCAAGAAAACAATCAAAAAGACTCGAACAATGGAAAAAGAAATTTTTACTTACAATTATGGGGCTCTGAGATAACATTATAACACATTATTATTATGAAATATTTCTCGCAAGTAAATTGAAAAAATTATAAACAAATCACTTACCAAGTATTCTGATGTCACAGTGTATATTAAAAATGAAAATAACAATAGCATTTTCAACTTAACCATGTTGAACAACAATTTCCAAAGTTGAAATTTCGTTTTCCAAAGTTGAAATTTCGTAAGTAACCTCAAACTTGTACATCAGATACACGTATTTGGGTTGGTGTTACCGGGACATTTACGCAGGATATTATTGAAATTAAATTAACTTTCTCACTATCAGAATACGTTTCCTTTTCCTAAGATACTCTTTTAATTGAAAGCTATATCACGCGTATTAAGATAATAAGTTAGGAAGAATGAAATTCCGGATATTGTCTACTTCCTACGTGTTATTCGTATACAGAATGATATGGAAAAACTGAATTGCTCTCCAAACAAATTGCGAACATTCATCCACTTTTTTATGGGGTATAAAAAAAACATTTCTGAGTATACTCCCTTTGCTTTCAGTCCTCACTGTAAAGATACCCAGATGATTAGAATAGATTAGATTTGATGCGACCTTTTCAGATATATTGTGGTCATCTCAATCTAGATTACATTCTCCACTCCGTCTCTTTGTGTAAAGCCAATGAGCATCCAGAATGAATATTTAATACATTTCTTGCCAGTGGTTTCACATCGCCTAGCATAAGAAATCGTACATTCACCAGGTAGTCGCCTGTACTCAACAGTTTCCTCTTCTAGGTGGCAAAATCTGCACTTGGCTTTGTGTGTTAACCCCATTTGGCTGAGCGTGCCTGTTAGGCTTACAGTGACATGATAGCACAACTCTTGATTGATAGTTTTCCTATTTCCAATTCAATGAATGGTATTGATGAGCATTCTCTAATGATAGTTACAATTGATTCATTAACAGTAAGCCCTGTATTAATAAGGCAGGTGGGTGATGACATTTTCAAAATGCCAACAGACCAAATGACTACCAAATATATATTTCGCAAGAACTTCGAGATTGTCATCAAAGATCGAAAGGAGCTTGAGGAAGAGAACGCACCACCACTTAGTAGAGCGAATGAACTGATCTGATATACAGACGGATCTAAAAATGAACTCGGCACCGGAGCGGGCATATACAGCAAGACGAGCAAATATGAAGGAATCGTCTCGCTAGGAAAATACGCCTCTATATTCCAAGCAGAAGTTTATGCAATACTTGCAAGTGCAAGGGCTAACAGTATGAGAGCCTACAACAACAGGCAGATCAGGATCTACAGCGAACTCCAAGCCGCCCTTAAAGCACTCCAGAGCTATAGGGTGACATCTCGGCTAGTATGGGAATGAGGCTAAGAACTTAGAAGACTGCCGACTCGGAACAGTGTAACACTGGAGTGGGTACCAGGTCATAAAGGAATCGCAGGCAATGAAAAAGCTGACGAACTCGCAAGAGTAGGATCGTCAACTCTGATGAACGGACCCGAACCTGCTGTGGCCATCCCCAGATGCTTAACCAGGTCATGGTTAAAAGGGTGGTTGAAAGAACAACACAAGAAATACTGGAAGAATACGACTGGGCATGGGAAGAAATTCATAAAAGAACCATCAGAAAAAGTAGCGAAAGAACTGCTCCCAATGAGCAGGAACAAACTGCGCACCACTACGGGGCTACTTACGGGACACTTTCCCACCTGCATATACTATGCAACTGTGAGTCGCTGGACCACAGAAGGCAGAAACTTTATGGTATAACCCAAATGACTCCAGAAGACTTCTGCAATCAAACAGCTAAGAACCTGTATGAGCTAATACAGGGAACGGATTGGCTGAATAGGTTGTAGTCAGAACACTAGGAGTATCCACAATAAGCCCAGGAGGCTGAGGTGGTACCGGCGAAAGGACGGCTCCGAAGAGGAAAAAAAAAGCCCTGTATTAAATCCCCGAGAAGATGATCATCTTCTGTCTTTTCCTCTACTCATAACTTTTTTGGTCCCACTTATTCATTTAAAATGAGATGTTTGATGAAACCTCTTTCAGTTTTTTTTATATCCCTTTTTAAAAATTCAAGTTCTCCGCTTTAGGCCGAAATAAATTATTTTTTTACATAATACAGTCGGGATGTGTTTCAAATGCCGAGATTTAGCCAATAATTTTAAGCTCGATGGCACTAACTTTGACTTTAATTGTAGAAGGCTGGAGTTTTATTGTCATTAATCCCAATATTATCTCTTTAATGCATTTAAAGTTCACGAAATTTTATAAAAATGTGTGAACCAAAATCGAGAGTATATTTGAAGAAACTTAAGTTTCCAAATGGATCATTTAGATCTTCGATTAAACAGTAAGTTATGTGCCTAATAAAGCAATTTAGACAAAAAGATAATAAACCGAAGGAAAATCGTGAGTGCCTGTGGAAAGTATATATTCTGCTATTCCATCGGCAGCAAAAAGGGATGAGATCTAAATACCATTACAAGACGTGGAAAAGAATGCCATTCAATAGTACACAGACAGCTCAAAAGCAATAGAAGGAACTGGGATAGGATTGTACAGATCAGGAACCAGCATTCCGAAAGCTTGTGAAAAACCCCAAGTATATTTCAAGCGGAAAAAAGTATGCCCAGTTCAATATTGACAAATATAGGCTTACTCAATGAACAAGGCAAGTGCCTAATCTTGCTTGCGTTCCAGGTTACAAAGAAGGGGACCCTTTTGGGGACACAGCAATAATTAGATCGTGATAAAGATATCCTACTTAAACTTAAAGATTCCACTTATGGTTGAAAACAGCATTCTTTTCAGTACTTTCATTCAAAATAAGTGAGTGCTTTCTGCAGTCAAGTGCTTTTTCGCGATTAATAATAAAATCGGTATCTCCATTAGCTCAAAGCTACTTCCAAGCCGTTGAACAATCTCGTAAATGATTTAATTATGAATAATTCGCATCTCCATGATAATTTAATTTTATAATGTGAGCTGCATCAAACAACTGTAGATAATAATTTCAGTTGTCTATTAAATCTCTAGTAAGGAATTTCATCTGGGAATATTAGATAATGGAGCTGGAATCGTGAAATTAAATTGAATAGGTCGTCACATACCAGTCAACAAATACATTGGGTTTAATTAGGTAGTTTACAGGGTATCTTGTAGAGTGAATTTTATATACTGATTTTGTGAGATAAATACCTAATATACAATTATTATTTGTCATCTTTAATATCTGACAAATCTTTATCACTAATGGTAGATTATTCATTCCCAAGCTTTGTATTTATTAATTTGAAAGATTGTTCAATGAATAAGTGGTTTGGAACGTCTGGAAATGAACCTGTACCTACTAAAGATTAAGCTTTCTAATTTTATCATTATTGTACAATTTTGTATGTAAATTTTGGGAGTACATTGCCTTACTAACTGCGGTAGACTGAACAGTTCGTGCACATCCATGTAAATATGTGGAATTGCTAACAATTAATGGGATTATTCGCCAATTTATCAGAGATAATTTAACTAAAATGTAAGAGCTCAAGTTGAATAGGGACTGAGAACGAAATATTATGCTTTTGTGACCCATTTAATATTTCGTAGAAATCTCATGGATACGGAGACAAACTGAAAAATTGATAAAACTTTTGTTAAAATTGGAAATAATCAGTATTAATTCATTAATTTGTGGGTCGTACCATTTACCATATCTTCTACTTCCATTGTCAGAACTGCGGGAAAATAAAAAGGAAATAGTTGATTCGATTTTTCATACTCTTTCCAATTATGAAAAGCAATTTAAAATAAACTATATACAGGGTGTTGTTTTTAGGAAAGACGAGTTTTGTAATTTTTGTCAAGCCGGACCTGCATTATCTTTTTGGAGATGCTTTTGATGAAGGTTCTAGGTCATGGTTATCACGTGCAGGAGACACATCAAATATAGGTTTTTGGAAGCAACAGAGTGATCCCCATCTACAGTTAAAGTTAGGCCCTTTCCCAATGAAACACCCTGTATCATATTTTTTATAATTAATACTACTGTATATTTTTGTTGAATGAAGCTTCATCCAGAGTAAAATAAATTCTCATATTATTAGATTATTGCTCTTACCGTGTGTCCCGCAACACGTCCTTCAATTTTTGTATATTAGGTATTTATTATATTTTGATAAACGCTACTGACATTCCCTTTGAAAATTAAATAAATAAAAAGCCGTGAATCGAATAAGCTTGACCCAAATTTTCTCAAGTGAATTGAAAATTGAATATGGGAGGATCTTAGCGGTTATAGATTTTCACAGGAACATGATTTCTAATCTGAGAAATTGTAAGGAAACGTATTAATTTTATCCGGCGCTTTCTGTTTGAGACAACCAACAAATTTTCCATTCAACCTTGATTGTGGATTGAAGATTTCTTGTTCTTGTTATTAAGGAAATGACGTGGATTTAAGAGCCAACAGCGAATGAGAGGTTGTATAGGCCTCATGAATAATTAATATATTGATTTTATTTAAAATATAGTATAAATAATGATAGAGTGAGTATATTTCTTATTTTTTTATTTCCTGGATTATTTGATTGGACATGAGCTTCAAGTTCATGCATCATCCAGTCTTGGGCTTCATTAATTCTTGGCAGTATTGAATTATTTAGAATTGTGGGAGCTGTTAAAATCTGATTGGAATATACCGGTGAAAGATGCACCCAGTTTTGAATAATGAAAGCAATTTTGAGTTTCCTTCGTGCATATAAAATACGCAATCCTATTTCAGAATCTGCAGTATACATTAAATTTTATTTTGTATGCATGTAGAGCAATTTCTGGGTGGAATAATATTGTTTTGTGATGTTCCTTTAGTAATAACAATGATACATTGTCCAATCCATTTTAAAATAATATAATTATTCACTTGGAAACGGGAGTGAATATACCAAGATGAGAATATACATATAGAATGAACAGACAACGTGTGATATCGGGGCTAGTACTAGAGTGCCACCAAGATTTAGCTAACGCCTCGGCAGATAACAATATTATCCTGAGGTGGGTTAAAGGACACGACAAGAGTAAAGGTGATCGCATTGCCGATTGTTTAGCCAGGGAAGCGGCTGGACTAAAAATTTTTGGATCCAGTGACACCTACCTACAGATACAGATACAGATACAGATACAGATACAGATACAGATACA
>CAJUYI010002410.1:0-32233 GCA_910591695.1 Galerucella pusilla
AAAAAACACTTTCTTTGAAAAGAGTCAATCTTTATAGAAACCGAGAGTAGTTTTGAATTAAAAACAGGCAAAATACGATATCGTTACTAGCAAAAAAATAACTTTTCCAAAACTCTTGCAATCATATAATTTTTCTTTCCTCATAAAAATAAGGTACAACCACATAAACTTATTGTGAATATCAGTAATTTGCAATTGAAATTTAAAAAATTGGAACCTTCATTAAAAACTGAATAAATTATGATTGTGAACTTATTTTTTTGTAAATGATTACGTATGGGTTGGTTGTTCGACAATTATCTGTTCTAAATTTAAAATTATTATCATTCAATAAATAATACGTAATATTATTGTTTAAATAACACCTGGAAATGCTCCCACTATTTTCCTATGCAAGATACCTACAATAAACTCGTATAGAGAGCCATTTGGAAAACAATAATAAACCAAACAATTTTTTTTAAAAGAGAGCTGAAAGTCTCTCCAAAAATTTATTCACACCAAAAACCAACATAGAGCGAGTACACACAAATACACAAATTTGTGGCTGGCAAAGAAGAACGAATAATGAATTGTTAGCTATAACAAACATAATAAGAGCATAGAGTTTCAGATGGTTGGATTATATTGGCAGAATGTCAGATGACAGATGGGTTGAGAGAGTTCTAATGGGAAATATTTCAAATTAGTTATGAAACTCCCTGTATATTAAGCTTTCCTATCATAACTGAGCAATTAGGATAATTCATACGAAATCACCTAATCAAGCAAGCTTAGTGATAATAATATAAGAGAATGAAAAGGTGAACTGTAACTTTCTATTTTCATAGAAATACTTATATACATTTTAACAAAAACATAATAGTTTAAAATTCCCAAAATTGTTTTTATTTTTTGAAATATTTGTTAAATATTAAATAGTAGAAGTGAAAAAATATAAAATACAAAATATTGAACAAATGTATCAAAGTCCGAACCTGATTTACTTCAATTGAATATGTCCTTGTGGTTATAAATATTATCAATTATGTGCTTTAATAGTAATATTAATAATCTTTGCACTAAATTACGTGCGTTTGTACATTTTCGCGTACGATCTTATATCAATATATCAATACTACAAAATTTCTATATTTTTCATTTAAGCAAATTGTAATTTAACATCGTTTCTAAAATAAATTTCCAAAACACTTGGAACTCTTGGTAGTTGTATTTTATAAAGGAAACAGAAATCGCATGACAATGTAACATCCGGTTTTTAATATATTTTTCTAAATTACAACCGATGGATTAAATTACACGACTGAAAATAGCATTTCTCATTGTTAGCATGAGAAATTCCCCATTATTGAATTCAGTAAAACATTTTGAGCCAGACAATGTTGAAGAAGATTCACCTTTCGGATACTATCATCCACCTAAAAGATTAAACAAATATACAAAATTAACAATTTCTGTTGATGCAGATACGTTTCGTAAAATAAGTGTAAACATTCATTGAAGCTCTAACCGAAATTTCAAATTCGGATTTAAACAATTATAACATTATTGAAAGGAGAAGTACAAAATGAAAAATCATTTGAAATGCATGCGCGAAATTAAAAGTTCACGATTTTCTATTATAGTTCAAGTGTATAAGGTCGAAAAATATACCAAATTTTTACGAGATGGAATATTATTTACTTAATAAAAAAAACATTGACCTCTAATCATTTTCCTAAGTTCTCGAATAAATTCCGCTGGGGCTTGCGACACAGCTTGCAAGCACCAAAAACAAAGTCAAACTTGCTAAAAATGTAACTCTAAATATTAATAAAAAAATTGATATTGGACCAAAACTAAAACTACCGTTTGCCCTAAATGTCTATATTTTCAAATTACATGACTGTATTAATGTCATGAAAAAGAAGGGTCAAGTTTCTATGGAAAGAAACAAAATATGAACTGATTGTAGTTCAGTGTTGCCGATGCCAAAATGAAAATTACCCGAACTTACTATTCAAATTATCAGAATTTGTCAAAATTGTTAAAAGGACACATTGGTTATCTAAATAAAGTCTTCGACCCCAGTCAATATGGAAAATCCCCAAAAACAATAGCCATTTTATATATCCCTTCGACAAAATATTCGAAAAACTATTGGATCCAAATTAGTGAAATTGTCTAAAAATCGGATAATCATCCTCGCATTGACAACACTGATACAAAATGAATAAAATGATGCATGTTGATGAAATCACTCGGTCATATTATTTCGATTATGTTTAACAATTACTAATGGACAATCGGTAACATTAGCTCTTGATTGGCTGCTTGCGATGACCTTATTTTAGTTCGCATATTTTCCGGGGCTCTTGTTTGGTTCTGACAACTGTAGACATTAAATTTGTAGGAAATATTATGCCCTATAACATGATGCAAGTGTATTTTTTTTAATCCCTTAAATTTTCAAAAATTGCTGAACAATCTGAACTTCTTATTTAATCTTATTTAATGAGGAAGATACAATCAATGTGATAATAAGGAAATGCAGATAGTGCAAGAAATAGTAGCAAATTCGTTTGCAAAATTGTTTTAATTTTGAAATTTTTTTAATGTTATATTCTTACTATTTTGAATAAAAAAAAGCGAAGTGAATTTTTATGAATTTCTTAAAATTAAAAATCATAGTATTGCCATCTCACTCCCGGTTCTAGAGAGTTCTAGATAGGCAGTTAATATGTCAACAATTTTTCGCTACTTTTCAGCAGAAAATCGATAAATTTTTTTTTAAATTTAACTAGATAAGTTTGCTGGAAAAAATTGCGCATATTTTATTTGTAATGTACGCCTTAACTATTAATACTCATTAGTAGTATGTGTCAATTATTATAGTAAATTATAAAGTTGTTGTCGTTTAAATAATTTATATATTTTTTTGTTCCTATGTGTGCTGTTCACTGTTTATGTATGATTAGTCAATATTAATTTTATTAGTGTCAAAAGTAGGTTATGCTTTTCGAAACGACGCTCAAACTGGTAACTAGACGGGACGTTGTTACCTTTTGAACTAGGTAACCTCCAGAAGCAATTATTTTCCACAAAAAATGTTTTTTTTTTTTCATTTTACTAATAACTCTACGAATTATGGCACGGCTAATGTTTATATTGGTTTCATCTTCTTTTAGCTTCCTTTTTAGATTGTCCAAAGTAGGGACAATCTGGCTTTCATAGAGGGAATATACTTTTCTTCTTATTATATTCTGCTGGCCTTTGTCCAGACGACGACATTGAAAATCACTACGTTTTTTGCTTCCACTTGAAATATTTCACTGTTACTAATATCCTTTATGGAGTAGGTATATTGATGTCTTTGTGAATAAGCAGGTTTCTTTTGAAGCTTCGTGTTTGATGAATTTTCTACTTACAAAACAATCATACACATATTCTTCACAATTAGCTTTGCATCTAATGACAAGTGTTTTTGACGCAACAGTGCTAAAAAATTAATGATAATACTCGTACAGAAAGATCTTTGACAACGCACGCTAAAACGGAATATTTATTAAGCCAAATAAATTGAATGCAGCCATCATACTCCCGATACAAAACTCATTGGCCCGCCCTTACCTTACCACTTGACTGTTGTTGGGTTTCATTTTTAGTAAAATTATTTTAAGAAAGTAGTAAATGGTCGTATTTAGATGATTGCTGACAAAAGCTACGACGCAGATTTCTAATTTTATATTGTTAACCATTTTTAACCTATTAATAACCCACTATAATATTGTTTTTTCTTTGTTTTAGGTAAGTACTCGTTAGTGGAAATAATAGAGTAAGTTGAAAAAATTTATTAATTCGTAAAATAAGGAATTCATAAGATTTAAGTAAGGATGTATTATTCAGTATAGTATAACTGTAAGTGGGTTTTTCTGTTTCCTGTTAATTTCCTTACAAGCGCTGCTTCGATTTCCTGATGCTTTTTGTTGGTTTCTCCTTGTACCTACTAAAAGAAAAATAATAAGTTATAGTCTATTTGAAAATTATTGACAGTAATGTTTCTAAAGATTTGTTCAGATTACAAAAAAAATTATTTTGGTACTTTCAGTATATTCACTCCGAACAAATCCATAGTTTATTTTTTTAATGTTATATAATCGACCGGTATGATATTTTATCGCTAGAGCAACGTCAATTTCTGAGAATGTAGTGGTTTTGTCATTCATATTTCAGTTCGTAAAGTCTTGGTGGCGTGAAATACAAAAGTTGTGGTTAGGTGGTGAAAATAAATCAAAAATTATGAAACTGGAAAGTGGCTTCGTTATTTTGTTTTTGAGTTACTTGCGATAAGTGTACTTATCAAATTTTAAAATTGAAGAAATATCTTGTCTAGCTTTAAACAAAATAAATACACCCATTCTTAAATAAGCACTCTGTTTCTTAAAGGGCTGGTTGATTAACACGTTTCATTCTTCTTACGTAAAACATTGTTTACTAAGTTTATTTGAACTATTTCTATGACGATATTATACGCGGCAACATTGTAAAAGACCGGTTATATAGGTATGTGTACCTGTTCCTATCTCGGTTCGATCTTTGTTAGGCAGAAAAGGCACATCTGTCGACCATTAACTTGACTCGGAAGGCACTAATGGGATGGGAAATACATTAACAAAATGTTATTGGAAAAAAACGATGATCTAAAATACCGTTACAACAAAAACGCGTTATTAACAATTATAAAAGTAACAACAGTAAATGGAATGATTAAATATATTTATATGTATATAATCATATATCCTTATACCCTGAGGTGTCGGATTTAACATTAACATTAATTTTTATAAATTAATTCTTTCCTTTCTTTCCTGTTTCTTGTTCACGTCTTGGTCTCTTCCCATGTTTTGTCTCTGCCTTGTAGAATTTTACGCATTGATGTGTTCCATGTGTTGGTCTTCCTTTTTTTCCTCCTTATTCGTATTTTTGCTTCATATGTTCTTGTAACTTGTCTTTTATTGTCCATTCTTTGAATGTGGCTCCACCATTTTTTTTAAGGAGCCGTCTCTTCGCCGGTATCACCTCAGCCTCAACGGCTTATTGTGGATCCTCGTAGTGTTCTGACTACAGCCTATTCAGCCAATCCGTTCACTGTATTAGCTCATACAGGTTCTTTGATGGTTGGTTGTAAGAGTCTTCTGGAGTCATTTGGGGTCTACCATACAGTTTCTGCCTCCTGTGGTCCAGCCTCTCACAGTTGCATAATATGTGCAGAGCTGTTTCGGTGTCCTTTTTGCTTCATCTGCATGTAAGGTCTCCGTTATACAGCCCCCTATTTTGTTCAGGTGCTCCTTTGTGGGAAAGTGTCCCGTAAGAAGCCCCGTTATAGAGCGTTGTTTGTTCCTGCTCTTTGAGAGCAGTTCTTTCTCTACTTTTTCTGATGGTTCTTTCATAAATTTCTTCCCATGTGTTTGCCTGGGCGTATTCTTCACCCTTTTAACCATGACCTAGTAGAGCATCTGGTAATGCCCACTCCGCCAGCTTAGTTGTCGCTGTTCTTTATGAAGTTCAATGATTGGTTGCACCTCCCAACCTAACCCCCAATTCTTCTTGTATAACCAACATTTTTGTTTTAGCTCTTTATAATCTTATTAATATTGTTTTGGATATCAAAAAAAATTTTGTAATTGCAATTTGCTTTCATGTCTTTTTAATTCAACGTAATTTTACTGCATTTTTAAATTTTGGATGTAATTTTTAATAATATCAGTTTCTCATTTTGAATTCTCAATTTTGAACATCATGTTACATTACTTGATTACTAAATTTGACATAATTTCATGAGATCTTTGTTTTAAGTGTACCATTCCTTTCTTTTTGTAGCCTGATGATGGTGATTATTTACCGAAACTAGTAGCAACTTAATTGTCCTTTTGTGGACAGATTAAATATTGTGGTTTGGACTTCGAGTTTTATTGAACCCTTTTGTTTTCTTCTGGTATATATTTCTTATTTTGTCCTTTCTATTCACTCCTAAAGTTTTTCTCAGGTGTTTCATTTCCGCAGCTTGTATATGGCTCTTCTGCTTTTTGAAAATATGTTGAAGAAAATTGATAGAGAAATAGTAAATTCATACAGAGTATGAGTCGTAGGTTCTAATTGTGTCTCAGACGACCGGCAGGTGAATTTTTATAGAGTCGAGATTTAATTAATAACTTCCGGATCGGGAAGCAACTCGAACCCGTTACCTAGCCATGGGGCGGCCCCTTTTCATATAATTTTGAATAATACAGACTTCACGCCAATATTGCCATATTAGCAGACCATCTAAAGTTTGCCAGGGTGTAGGACCAAATTCGGAAAGAGATAGGAGCAAACATATGACTTTCAAAATGGTAGAAAAGTCAAGAACACAAAAATATAAAAATATATTATAAATATAAATAGTTAATTACACTGAAAAAAAGTTCATATTAGTATTTTATTCCCATCTTTTTGTGTTGTCAGTTTTTAAATTGAAACTTAATTGAAAATACCGTTCCAAAATAACGTGAAACAAATGATCCTACACTCCCCTCTTTATTAGTGCTCAAGTACACCGGACTCGAACGGCAAGTAATAGAGAACTGTATCCCTAGAAATTTTATGATAGACAAATAACTTTCTAAGAGTACTTGAACGCAAGATACCGTTAGATGAAAGTGGGTCAAAGCCCCTTATGGAAAGAAATATGCCCTTGCGGCTTAGGGCAATGGACCGAATATATATAAAAAACAAGAAATAAAAGAGATTTGAGGCTTATAGAACCCTATTTTTTGTTTTGAATCTACAGGTGCATTAAATGAGTTATTTTATTGAACAGGAAGTTGAAAAAGTGTAAAGGGAACGGGATGGTTAACACTTTGTTTGAATGATATGCCAAGCTTTAACTGCCACGTGTGTACTCGTGTATTAAAGACTAATTTGGATTTAAGTGAACGGCAGGACATTTCACGTGTTTCTAATTTAGCGTCAAGCGACAAACTAAAAATTAACTATGTACCCGCGAAATCGATTACACTCACTAACGTCAGAAGTGTGCAATTATTCCATTCGTAAGAATTACGCAGGCAATGCGATCATTAAATGCCATTTAACAAAATTAAAATGTAGTTTCTACTGATTTTCGGGAGATGGTGCTTGATGGTTTAGTTCTTTTCACGATCTAAGAAACTGACCTGCTCTGAGATCATGGGATAATGACATGCAATAAAGCCATAAAAGTATTAGCCGTGACAGGGTCGTATTTATTTTGTTGGCGAATAATAAGTTATTACCTGAAAACTCTATAAGACTTTTGGGTCATTCTTATTATGAATTTACTTAGTACCTTTTCTTTTTCATCAGGTATAGTGCAGTTCTGCACGGTAAATCCAAAAGTTTTATGATTTTATTGCATCTCAAGCCTAAGTAAAGTCAAGTCAGTTTCTTAGATCGTGAAAAGAACTATAACTGTGCGATGGAAGACTTGCTAAATCTGCCTCCGTCAAAAACCCTGTGTATTAATAGAAGTAGCATAACATTATTTTCAATAAGTACCTATTTGCCAATGAAGGTTTGAAATTTTGTTTATTTCAAGAGTCTCTTACAGTAATCGAATTATAAGTAGATGAATAGCTTCTCAACAAATTTCACCGAAAATGCCATTGTAGGTTAGGTTAGTAAGAAGGTCCAAGTGTATTCTTAACAGTTTATAGTATAAATACTATACGGTAAATCTGAAAAGTTTTAAGCTTTTAGCACTCAAGCCTAAGTCAAGTCAAGTCAGTTTCTTAGATCTTATTATTATTATTTCGATTATTATTATTATTATCAATCCAAGTATGCACTTGCTCAGCACTTGCTGGTAATGTTCACCTATCCCGAGCGTGTGTAAACGCAAATGGGATTAGGCTCGGAAGTCACATATTTAGAAATTTACGGACAGTGTGACAGGTATTTAGAATGGCAGCCTTTTGCAGTTCGATGTATGTATTTTTGTGAAGACCTAGTTTGGTAAGGCTGTCCCGTAGATGATACGATGATCGGTACCACCTCTATTTTCTCTGCATGCCACATCTGTCCTACCTTAATTGCAAGATCAGTGTATTTTGCAATTTTCTCGTTGTATTTGCCCAGAATATTGTTATTATTGGGTACAGCAACATCCACCAGATAAACCGAGTTAGCTTTTTTATCCACAACTACAATATCAGGCCGGTTATTCGTCACCCGTCTATCGGTGATTATTGACCTATCGTAGTATAGTCTAAAATCAGCATTCTCTAGGACCGAATGGATGATGTTGCAAAGTTGATTGTGCCTGCGTAGGTAATCAATGTTAGCTAAGGCTGAACATCCCGACGTAATGTGTTGTATCGTCTCTGTTGTTTGTGACACCCTCTGCACTTGTCCGAAGCGATGTTTGGATCTCTTATGACAAATTTCTTGTAATTGTTGGTATTAATTACTTGGTCTTGAATTGCCATCATAAATCCTTCTGCTTCTGGAAATAACGTTCCATCAGATAGCCACTTATTTGATGCTTCCTTGTCGATATGAGGTTGATTGAGATCATGATGATGTCGACCATGAAGCGCTTTCTGGGCCCACTCCACCTGTTTGTCAAAATCTGTAACGATTTCAATTCTCATATCAGGGCTTACAAGATTTAAGGGGGAATAGTTTTTATCTGCTTTTGCGACCATCTCATGCAATTCAGATGTTTCAGCCTTGGCAATGAAGAATTCTTGGAGTCTAGATATTTGTTTGTTATGTAAATCAACTATGTCCACTAGACCTCTCCCTCCCTCTCTTCTTGGTAGTGTTGTCCTGATAAATGATGATGTCGGATGGTGACATTTGTGTTTGATCATCATGGTACGGTATTATTTTTAATCTTATTATTATTATTATTATTATTACACTTCGAGTTTTTGTATTATTCTCAATAAACGTGCTGTGTTTACATTTGAATAATATATATATTTCTTTTCCTCGCATTTACCCACGTTTAAAAACGGTTTATTTTAAAATTAATTCTAAAATTCTCCTTTGCGTAACAACATAGGTACTTAATTAACCTTAAACATTAATATTTATGATATTATATAAAACTGACCATCCATTTTCTTATTAAAATTAATTAGCATGTGGATAAGCGCAATGCATTTTTTTAAATAAAATTATTTGTAACGTTATTAATACATTTATTCATTTCACTTATTATGAGTAAGGTGTTTTAGTGAGATATGTAGGGAATAAAAAATAATATTGAGCGAACTACACTGTGGTTTCTAAATGCGTGTATCTACTAAATATTATTGAAATCTCAAGGGAGATTATCAAAGGGGAAAGAATTTCGAATAAAAAAGTCCTAAATTCTGGAACTATATCTCTATTGCTAATAATACAGGGTATCCCGTAATAGATCGTTAAAAAATATTTAAAATTCCCAAATGCAACTTTTCTCTAACCTTCTTAGTTTGTGAGATACAGGCTGTTAAAAGGTGTACAACAAATACACATTTTATTTCATATCTTCTCGGAGGATGAAATTACAAATTTAAAATTTTGTGTTGGTTATTGTCTTTTCCAAAAACATCGACAGTATTAATGATGTGAAAATCTAATAAGCCATTGGCGTGGTACGAGGATTTTGTAAACTTTTATTGTACCATATTTTTGAAACACCTTGTATTTAGACCTAAAGACTTTTGTATGCAATTTTTTATCAAATTTCCTACATAAAAGATACTATTTGTTGAACTCGAAAGAACACTCTATATTCAAGATTTTTTACTTTTTATTAAAGTAAGACATTTTTTTAAGCTGTTTTTCTTGAATAGTAGCTACTTGAAGATCACTTACAAATAATTTATACACAAACGTTTCTTATGGGTTTGCAATTCATAATTATTTAAGGGAAGATAATAAGAGGAAAATATTTACGACTAAAATGGAAATGAAATGAATGAAGATCCGCAGACAAAAGTCTTACGAAATCCTCGTACCACGTCACTGGCTTATTAGAATTTGACTTAATTAATACTGTAGATGTGTTTTGAAGGGATAATAACCTACAAAAAATTTTAAATTTGTACTTTCATCCCCCGAAAAGATATGAAATACAATGTGTCTTTCTTCTACAGCTTTTAACAGCCTGTATCTCACAAACTAAGAAGGTTAGAGAAAAGTTGCATTGGAGTAATTTAAATATTTCTTAACGATCTATCATGCCTCTAATTTACGGTACTTATTTACTGTATAAATAATTAATGTATTAGATGTTAATAAAATTGAAAAAAATTAAATTTATTATGTTGCGTTCTCAAGATTCGAAGGAACAAGGTCCCTTTGAAAAAAATCGATCTCACTAAATTTTTAGGCGATTTTTAAGATTTTTAAGCGATTTTTGAGCGATAGTTAGTATTTAACTAACTTTTCTAATACCTATGTGTTGATTGAAGGAAATTAAATTATTAAACTAAAAAATGTTTAGCTTCTTTTAGCCTCTATTAATGTGTACTCAAAAAATTGAACTATTTTTTTTATATTGCAAAACAATCAAAGATCCCAGAAATAGTTATTTATTTGTTACCATATTAGTTTTAAACTCGGTTTTAAATTGATGAATTTTTTCAAGCCACTTGCTTATAAACAAATTTACTTCTAAAAATAATAAAACTTTTAATCCTTATACCATAAGTAAAGTTAGTCAGTGCGCAGTCACTTTGAATACGACACTCATCTTGTCCATTTTAATTTAGATCCTTTTAACAACTCACATAGTAAACATCAAAGATATAATAATACTATTATAACGCTTTACAAAGTTTTTGAAAATTAATTTTCCAATTACAGAGACCGTTCACTAAGAAGCAATAACCCTCTTTGGGCTATATGCCACGACAGACATTGAATTAGACTTCTAAGTTGAACAGGGATAGGATATCTGCACGATATAAAACCAAACATTCTGGTTCTAAATGTTCTAAATTGTCTGTTTTTATATACAAAACTTCCTGTACGAAAACATCATTTTTTCAACAAAAGTGTCTTGCAAAATCCAGTAACCTATCCCACAACGATTTTTTTCTAAATAAACATCAACAAATAGTTACGTCTGTAATATCAATGACACTTTGTGGTCGTTTGCACACAGTAGGTGGTTCTTTTGTTCCGTAAAATATTGTGCTCCATTTTACCATATTGGGAGAATGGTAGAAATTTCACCCACGATCAGAATGTTATATTTCTTTCCTACACCCCCACGGAAAACTATTATTTACGCTTTCTGTTCTCCATTTTTTATATCTTAGGTAAAGATATATAGTTTGTCTCAAAGTATATCGTCTTAGCTTTTGCCGTCAATCATAAAATTAATGGGCCAATTGCAATAAATCATACGGCCAATAGCTGCTGTAGAAGAGATCGCCAGTGGCGGACTATTTAAAATTATTTTAAAAATGATCAAATTTTCAAATACCTATCTTTTTGTATTTTTATCTCATAGGTACATCCTTTATTTTTTAATTAATAAGTGAAGACCATTTATCTAAACTTTGCTGCACATTACACATTGCAAGTCGCAACTAAACGACTTTTAGTAAACTTTTGAGACCTCCTTACTAAATCAAAAAACCTACAATCTTATTTTCGGTGAAATTTATTTATAATTAGATTACCGGAAGAGATTCTTGGAATTAAAATAAACGTTTATTTTGGCAAACAGGCACTTATTGAAAATAATCTTATGATACGTCTATGTGATCTTTAATACACGTGGATTTTGGCCTGTCTAAACCTTTTTCTATTGTGGTTATTATGGTTATAAAAGACCAATGAGAGACCGAAAACTTGTAAAACTTGCTTAGGTACATTTATGAAATTTTTATTAAATATTTAATTTTAGTCTAGTTAACAAGTGCCTTTTTGGCCAACTTTTTTCAGCAGTCTCCGAAAATTATGATCGAGGTGTCATTCGATTCGGGATGGCATCTAGATGATTTTTGAAAAAAATGAAGTTTCGCAAAGAAAAATTGCAAAAGTTATTAACAATTAACTAGAAAAAAAGGGGTTTAGTTTTTTGCAAATATCTCGAAAACTAATGAAGATTTTTCAAATTAAAAAAAAAGATTTGAAAAGAGGAGAACATTTCCTAAAAAACCACCAGACTCCCGGAACTGTAGGACCAAGTTTTGCATTAGAAATTAGGTTTTATTACTCTATGGTAGATAAAAATAGACATTAATAAATAATAATTTCCTGGATTATTTACCTATTTCACAAAGTTGATTAATGGGTAGGCCTAGCACGTCCCTGATATAGTTAGATATCTTGTCATAAACCTGAATATTTTTTGTGATTTTTTGGTAAATTAAACCACAATCTTAATGTCTGTATTTTTATTTTTTAACGCTTCGGGTGATAACAACGCACTGCAATCTTATTAAATTTATTTAAAAAACCACTTCCCATTCTCGGATAATTAAAAAAAAAAAATTACCACTCTCGGTGAGAATATTGGATGTGTAGAACTGTATAATATTTGATTTGTCAATTTGTAAAACAAACATTAAAACGGAAACGGTGGTTTTATTGGGTGAATCTTATCGACTTCACTAAGAGATACTGAAGTAGGCGAAATAATAGTAAGAAAAATAGATATCGATAAAGGTAAATTTATATCCGGTTTGTATAGTTCTTTTCAATATCTAAGAAATTGAGGCTTGAGATACAATAAAACCATAAAACTTTTCGGATTTACCGTACAGAGCCGCACTATACCAGATGAAAAAGAAAAAGTACTAAGTATTTATAATAAGAATTCCCCAAAAGTCTTATAAAGTTTTTAGGTAATAATTTATTTTTCGCCAACAAAATAAATACAAACTGTCACTGGTAATACTTTTATGGCTTTATCGCATGTCATTCTCCCATCTTAGGTCAGTTCAGTTTCTTAGATATTGAAAAGCACTATACCTAGAGTTCGATTTTTAATATATCAATGAACCAATGACTTGTAAAAAAAACTTACCAATAGAAAACCTCATTTTCTAACCGGAATCATCTGGATATTCCTTTATATATACAAGATAAGCATGTTTTTACCAATTTAGGAGCTTTTATTTTTTTTTTCACTATATTTTTGTCTCGTACGCAATGGACCTTTTAACGAACAAATTAATCCCATTTAAAAAATAAATCGTACGTCTATGGTACGCGGGGATGGTTGCGTAGACCAATTCATAAGCTTTGTCCAACTATAAATCACACAACACGGCTAAAGAAGTTAATTTGATTATATTCCAAGAATAAAAAAAATAAGAACCAACCTAACCTCACTTACTACATCATGACAGTGACAGGTGACTGAGGCCACCAACCTATAAGTTTGGTTTCGTTTACATTTTAAAATGAAATCTACTGCTTTAAATATAATTATGTAAGTACATCAAAATTAACCAACTTGAGACTCGAACAAAAATTGAAACCATGTTGTCATATATTCCAGGAGAGAATAATTTCGAAGGACTAATAATTTATTTAAAGTAAAGGAGTTTTAATCAAGCTTCGTATATTTCTATCTTCGGATTTTACCAAACAGCTGAGATTTTACTATGCCTGAAATATGATTGGAAATTGGGAAATCCGGCATTGATAGTTTTTATTATTGCAGCTTTAAATGTCCTTTAGATATGTCTACAGGTTTTCCTTCATTATAAATGACATGCATCCAAGTTATTATTCATAACACTTCCATGGACAATCTACTATGACTGCCCAGCTCCAAGCAGTCCCAAATTAGTTTGGTATTTACCTGCATGTAACTGATTGCTTTTATAGCCGCTTGGCTGTCAAAGTATAAGGCAATGATATTTTCCTCAAACTCTTGCCTTAATAGCTCTCCTTCACATTGCTATATTGCTGCAACTTATTTCTGGAACATCGTCACATTTTTGCCTAAGCACAGTTAGTCTCTTGTCCACCCTTTATTACAAGTGCTTTTTTTCTTCTTTTTTTATTGATTAAAATGTATGTTTAGGTATGAGGAGGAACTAAACAATGTCATATATTCCAAAAAAAGGTTTACAATACACAGTGAAAAAACTTATCATAAGTTCATTACTCATTCTTAGTACCACCCCAAAAACGGTTTCCATTCTAGTGCATTTTATTATTTTTTACATTTAATTGCATTTTTATGTAAATCCGAAAATCTACCTATTATGCTAATTTTTTTTGAAAATTTAAATACTATAACATCAACATAATTCATTGCATTAAACCCAATTAAAAAAAAACTCAATGCTGTTAACTTTACTCACAAAAACCTTGTCTTAGTTACTTAGTTTCATACCAATTTATTGGTTGTCTTTGTACAAAGCAGGTTAGCCAGTGTTGCCGCTTTTCCTATTACATCAATATTGCTAAAGACATTAAGCAATTATTTAATTTAAATTTTTGAATGCCAAGTGCAAAAAATTATTGTACTAGGCGAATTATATTTTCCCACAAATAGCTTAGAACATTTTTTGCATTATTCAAATGGAACTTTTTTTAATTCTTCTCTGTTACACGTGCATCTTCCCCTGTACATTATCACCTAGAAGTTTTCTGTGTTGTTCATGATGCCAAAACATGGGGATGTAAATTAAAAAATAAGTCACTTGAAGAAAGGTGTTTATATTTTAACACAATCCTTATTTTCTCACCCACATTATTTACCAATTACCTATAATATTTTTTTTTAGGTTAATTACGATAAAAATTATTGTAGGCTAGTAATTTTTTTATTTTTAACAACAACGAACCTACATCTATGTAAATCTATCTTGTATCTAAACCAAGTAAATTTTAATTCGTCAATAATTATTGAGCGATTTCTTCATAAATAAATATTGTGTTAAATTCTAAAATTTGACAACGCTGCTTTAGATGTTACATTATTGTTGCTGTGCCGACCTCGTCCCACTTCATGCTAGTTTAAGCCTGGTATACACAACTAAAATCTTTAGTTCTGGGGAAGGCAGCCATGTGGAAGAATTTACGTTTTTTGACGATTTTATTCCAGTTGTTATTATTACAAAGTTTTTTTTTATAGAGGCAATTTACGTTGTTTTGCAAGTGTAGTAAACAAATTATTTCTATTTATGTTTGTAATATTATAGGTATACGCATTGTATTGGGTTAGGTTGAGAATAAATTTCATTAATGTGAGTTCTCAACTGACCATTGCAACATTTTTGCGAGTTTCGATCCATAAAAACAGTAAGACACGTACACTTTTAAATATAGGTATTTCTTTCAAAATTATTTTAGTCTATTCTCTGTTCTAAATATCGTCTGTACGCTTCTTGTTATTCATTATTCTTTTTCCCAATAAATAAACGAAAAAGAATTCTGTTTTAGTTTTTTCTGTAGAGATCGGAATGTTGAATTATTAACAACTTAAAATAGTTGGTACCTGTTTGGAAAAAGGATAATCGGTAGTACCGTTTATGTGAAGAGATCAGTAACCTTCATCAGGCTCAACAGTATTTTCACTCGGTTTTTCTTGGAAATCGTCCCTTGGGTGCTCTATTCCTATACTCTATTTGAAAAAGGGAGAGAGCAATAAACCTTTGTCTCAATAAATATTTAGTACGCATCCCCATGAACTAACCCCATTAAATAGTGACAGTCAAGCTGCCCTTAAAGCACTTCAGAGCTCTAAGGTAACATCTCGGCTGGTATGGGAATGCGGCGAAGAACTTGGAAGACTGGCGACTCGGAACACTGTAACACTGGAGTGGGTCCCAGATCACAAAGGAATCGCTGGCAATGAAAAAGCTGACGAACTGGCAAGAGCAGGATCGTCAACCCTGATGAATGGATCCGAACCAGCTGTGGGAATTCCCAGATGCTCCACTAGTTCATGGTTGAAAGGGGTGGGTAAAAGAACAACACAATAAACACAGGAGGAATACGCCCAGGCAAACACATGGGGAGTAATTCATAAAAGAACCATCAGAAAAAGTAGCAAAAGAACTGCTCTCAATGAGCAGGAACAAACTAAGCACTATAACGGGGTTACTTACGGGACATTTTCCCACAAAGGAGCACCTGAACAAAATAGGGCTGTATAACGGAGACCTTACATGCAAAAAGGACACCGAAACAGCTCTGCATATACTATGCAATTGTGAGATGCTGGACCACAGGAGGCAGAAACTGTATGGAAGACCCCAAATGATTCCAGAAGACTTCTAAAACCAACCAGCAAGCAAGCTGATATAGGGAACGGATTGGCTGAATAAGCTGTAGTCAGAACACTAGGAGTATCCACAATAAGCCCAGGAGGCTGACTGAGGTGGTGCCGGCGAAGAAACGGCTCCTTAAAAATTCCCAATAAACGAGAATATTACAGTTATTAAAGCTGATCCTTATCTGGTATTTTTTACTTAGCGTGATTATTAATAGTTTTAATAATTTTTCGAAAATATTAACCTAAAGCGGAATCAATGAATCGATGATGATACAAATACGTACCATTCTCAGAATTCTAAGTTAACAAAACTCGTTTTATTAGTTTTGATTACGATCATTATTTGAAAATCTTGTTTGAATAAATATTGATAGATCTAAGGAAATTTGACTCATCATCTAGTACGAGAATCTTAATATCTTTTCGGTACAAGATAAGTAAATTATCACACACATATTTTTATTTAAAAACTTGGAAAAAAGTATTATATTATAATCTTGTAAGAATAATAAAACATAATCTTTATTTGCAAATGAAATTTTAATGAAAAGTGGTCATGAACTTTTTTATCAAAAAAATACACAAACTTCAAATTTCTTTCCCAATCCAATTTTTTTTCACTATCAATAACCTAAATACCATTTTTCAATGGTGTGGGGTAAAACATTTCATTCCTAAACATTAAATATTTTTCTTATATTTGGTTGTAATGTTTACTTTATCATGTGGTAATGTCTTTATAAACAAACTTGACACATTCCTTCTTATTTCTTGCTAATATTTTTGCCTCGTTTCTTTTCTTGAAGAATTTTTCCAACGCTGCTGTCCCATGCTTCTCTCAGTCTCTCGTCTTATTCACATTTCTTGCCTCCCATACTTGCTTAACTTGTCTGGAATTTGACATTATTTGCAAGTGTCCCCACCATCCCATTAATGTGAATTCGCGTGCACCGGTCCCGACAATAATAATAATAATATTATTATTGTTGCGTATGCATAAATACGACTAGAAAATTGAATAAAAAAAAACTAATGATGTTTACGAATCTTCTTCTCTACGAAACAATTATAGTAATTTCAATTCGCTTAATAGTGGACATTCACTCGTTTTCCTGTAATTATACAATGAATCATGCGATACCTGATCGTGGTACCTACTCGATTGTGCGCCAAATCATAAAATGGGTTTTTTTATTTGTGTAAACCGTGCTGTCGGTCGGGGAACCATCCAAGCTCGACCGTTGAAGTCAACACAAACCTATTGGTATTGTAAAATATAACGAGCGTTGTTATGGGAAGAAGGAATGAACAAATTTTCATATTAAAAGATACTGGATCGGTTTCACAAATTACATTTACATCATCCGAAGTAAGTTATGGAAATTGATGTCAATCAACAATGAAATAATTTGTTACAACTACGTTGTCATCTTTGACACTTAGTCTACTACCCAATATGTCTTTAGCACGGTTTTTTACTGGTGTTAAATTACAAATTTAATTCTCTATCTATTGAAATCTATATACTATTGAAAACTTCATGTCTCAAATACATCTGTAATTTTTACAAATCGTATCTCATTTTTATTTAATTTCGAATATTCTGATTTCAGTATTGTTTTTTCAAATCTGACAACATTGGAAGTATATATTATAATAGGTTTGTTCCAACCGGTACATTATAGGAACCGTTCTGGAATCGTATCGAGTACTGTATGTGCGCAAACTCGAATTAAAGACGCACCTTCCAGTAGATAGTTTTTGTACCTTCTCAAGAACGATACTAAAATCAGTACTTTTTATTGTTTATTATTATAAAGACGCTGGACCACCAAAAAAAAAACGAAATAAAGTCATCTTATACAATACACTCTTGTGTACCTTATTTTTGTTTACCCTGTGACGCTATTTTGAATTTTATTTGACAACCGATTTGACAGATCTTAACTAATTGAATATGACAATAATCATTAGCAGTTGATCCATGAGTTCTTAAAATGTTCGCTCGTGGGTAATTTTTTTATTATCAATTTTAGGAAAAAAACTTATTCTTCATAAAAAGTTTCGCATGCTCTAAAATCTTTAATACATTCATCAGATATCAATTTTTCCAGTATTATACGAGGTTTGTCAAAAAATATGAATTTTACTCAGGAGTAAAGTACCTTTAAATTTGACAATTTCGAAAAATGCTTTGAAAAAAAGTTGATGAGAACTGAAAACTACGTTCAAATATACGATTATATTCAATTATATTCAAAAAATTTATTTATTTTTGAAATGCAAATGAAGTGTGAATTTTTCTAGTTAGGAATCGACTTAATGGCATAATTTTTCATCCACAAATAGATCCATATCTAATTTTTAATTCTCTTCGAAAACACAATCTTTAGGCGATGCTTTATGTCCAGAAATTTAAAGGTTTTGCCTAATGTCCTTGAAATCCGTTTTAATAATCTGCGGTATAAGAACCATACTTCGAAATTCAAGTATTTCTTCAAATTTTAAGTGCTAATGCCCTTAGTAGTTAATTTCAGGATAAAATGATTTTCACTTAAAGTTAATATAATACCCTTCTTGGTGTGCGTCATCGATTGTTAATGTCCTTCTAACACATTACGTTGGAAGGAATGGAAAAAGGCAGGTCTGTGATTAATCCTAGTCAAAATATCTCAATACTGAACCGTTTAAATGTATTACAAACATTAACCCTATTATTTGACTTACAAAAATTTGATTGGTTGATGTTTAGATTACGCGCAAGCACGACCTATCCTTCGGGAGTAATTACAACATTCAAAATAGGATGTAGGACGTACCTTTCATAACGACAATGTGTCTTACGTCTTTTTCTACTGTCCCACTGACAGTTCTCGTCAGGTCTGTACTTTGTTGTTTACAGTCAATTATTATTTATGAAAAGTGAATGTTAATCTTATTGTTATATTTATTTAAATAATATAAAAATATACCTGGGTACACGGAAAAATATCAGCATTTTGAAATTTCTCAAGTATTTTCAGTTAGAAAAAGAAGCTGGTAATTGTTCATTTCATAGCCTTTTCGAATTTGGCTGAATACGATTCTGATGATTTTATTTATCAAATGAAGGTTAGCTACATGTCAAAATAGCAAATAAAATAAACGACATACCCAAAACCCGGATATACGTCACAAACGATGACGCACACCAAGAAGGCTATTGAATGTACTATACTATTACATCTTCCATTCACACAATCAAATTTTAATAAATTCACTTTCTACTCCGATCAATCTGTTCTATATTTCACCTTATAAATGCCTAAATAGAACCAATAAAAATAATTTCAAGCTGTGATACTATTACATACAATTGAATTGATAATTATATAAATGCGACAGCCAAAAGTAATAATGAGTTGACACAAGTCTATTTGTTTGAACATAATCGTTTGCTATTGAGACGGACCGTGTCAATAATAAAATTGAATTTTATTATTGTGTCCTGATTTTGTATTGACTTTTCGCAACTGAAATGTGAAATATAGACATGTTTAAATTTAGAAATCTGTCGGATGAATTTCATAATAAGCGACTGTGTAACACTGTAATAAATTTAAATGCCGAAAATTTTAACGTCAAACCTAACCATATTCAGAGTGAAAAAAATAAACTAAATGTGTTGTCAGAATTGTACATATACAGGGTGGGGCAATCTTCTGACATCGGAGGATTACATTGTTGTGGTGAAAAATATAAAAATCTTCTTATTTTTATTGTTTCTTTTGTGTAATGAATGAAGTACTTATGTAATATATTATTTAGGACCACTGTATGTAGGGTCGGTAAGTTATTCACTTACCGACGTCTGAACGGTAAGTAAATCACTTACCGACGTGTTAGACTTAGAAACCAGTAAACACAACCTACCGTCCTGTAAACTGATGCTGTAAATAAACAAAAAAGATCGATCGCGCAAAAAACATTTTAAAATTTAATTTGATATATTTCACAGTCGGTAGAATTATTGAACATTAGAGAAACATTATTAGAACTAAGAGAAACATTTTGGATAACATGTGGCGTGGTAGGGTTATTTTTTTAAATATCTTGTACTGTTGAAATTTTATTTGCCACCTTTACCATATTATTAAGAGATTCCTCGATATGTTACGTACCAAGCCCGATATTGTACGGAGCCGGCTCCGTACAATATCGGGTTTGAAACGTAACAGATATATCCTTCAGCAACGTTTGATGACTTCCATCCGCCATGACTCTTTAAACTAATTATGTCGACACCAGAGTCAACCAATATTGTTGCAGAAGACTGACGAAAGCAGTGACCGGTATAGATATTCTGTCGGATTTTTCAAGTTCAAATAAAGCCATTTTAGGACGTATATTAAGCTGCGGGGGCCATTTTGGAGGGCATGTTCCGGACCCGGCTGGTGATAGGTATCTCAGAGAGATTCTACATCCTCACGTGAGACTATGGCGCGCAGCTGTTGGCAAATCCTTCGTTTTTATGGACGATAACGCCCGACCTCATCGGACCAGAGCTGTGAATGAGTATCTTTAAACTGAAGGGATCAATCGTTTGAACTGGCCTGCTCTATCTCCTGACATGAATCCCATAGAACATGCTTGGGACATGCTTGCCAGGGAAGTGGCAGCACGCAGAAATCCACCCAGGAGTGTACAAGAGCTTGTTCATGCGGCCCAAGAAAAGAATGGCGAAATATTCCTCAACAGAATATCAATAATTTGGTAAACAACATGGGCAGGCGACTTCAAGCTTGCATAAATTCTAGAGGTGTATATACTCTTTATTAAAAGTTCTCATGCTGGTTCTCACTCAACCTTTTCTTTAAAAAGAATCAATTTGTATTTAATTTATTTAATTTCTAAGAATACTTTTTATGTTTAAAGCAAGTTTATTATTGGATAATAAAAATTTTTGACAAATACACGTTTTTTTTTATTGAAACTAATTATTTGATTAATCTCTGATCAATTTATAATAAACACATTTTTTTTTTCGGAGATTTAGGGCGATGCAAAACTTTTGAATCTATGTGTATATTTTGAACATTCAAATGTCGGTATACTCCCCAAAAACTTAACAAACTTACTTTCTGTACTAGTGCGGAAAAGTGACTCTTTCCACACTATAAAGAGTGCGGAAAAGTGGACTTTTCGCACGCTAGTAGAAAATAGTTATTCACCTGTTTGGAATACAGAATGATCATCGTAGGACAATTAAGGTCGAAGTAAAATCACATTTAACTGTGGTTTGTACATTTCAATAGACCAAAATGCAAAATGAACAAAAGCGACTTGGAAATAAAAAACTTCATTGATAATTATAGTAATTTATCGTAGAAAGAGTTAAATTTCAGTTTAGTTACACAACAAACTCGACGACAGCTGACCCAGTTCCACTAGTTGGAATTACCTCATCGATCTCTTACATTTTTTTTCACTCGACATACTGAACTAATCTCTTAATCAAATTAGCCCAATTTATAGCGTGACGTCACAGGTATTGCTCCCTGCATTTAATTTAAACGGCCCGCATATGAACCACCGCACCCTCCAGTGAATAGAGCCAATTAGAAACATGTCATGAATCTAATATAAAAACTAATTAGGTCATTTAACTTCCCTTGTGTTTACTAAGCTGGGGCTGCAGTTTTAATACCGTAACATCCTTTAATAGCGTTTTATTCATCCTTTCTGTACACATTTTTATCATTTTCACTCGGATAAGAATAAAAGCTGCGTAAAATTTTGAAAAAAATTATTATGTACAGATATGATGTGAATAATCTTTTAAAAAAATCTAATATTGTCGTCTGCTTAATATTTCTTAGGTTGCTTACGAAAGATAATTTTTCTAAACCACTAAATAGGGTACAAGCATAAATTTTGCTATTGGTGGGAATTGACGCTTTATCAGGTCTCCTAACACTTTGCATGCCTATTTTTCCAAAAAAATATAAACTTTACTTTTAAAACGACTTTAAAAATCATAAAATTTGAAAGTCCGCCAAAGCGCGCTTCACGTCATAAAGATGGCTGCCCCATGTTGTGACGTCATTTGCTTACGTTCTTATTCGTGTATCACGCTCTGAGTTCTTGTGACCTAATTTGTTTCTGAAAGCTTTAAAAATGGATAAAGCCGAAAAAAAAACTTTGTATTCCAAGTATTGCATTGTTCCAGTGTCTATTAAAACTCCAGACAAAATATTTGTTACTTTACCTGATGGCGCAAGCAAAAATACACTTAAGAGAAGGGCATTAGTTTTGTTTGTGAAGACCATTTTAATGTAAGTACCTACTTCTATGCTGGTAATTTTTATTCTTGAATAGTTTGAGGTTATGTACCTATATGTCTAGGAATCAAACATAAAAACATCATTTTCTTACGACCACACATCGAAATATAGTTGGTATATATTATATAAATAAAACATAGTTTAAATCGTACTTACGATAATGCTTTAACTCTTCTTATTTCCTCTGCAGCTGTTTGACTTCATAAATTCAAGCAGCATAAATGAGTCTACTTTTGGCAAGTTATCAGTTTGTGCTTTTACAAAACCTTAGAGCCATATCTTTACTCACAAAATATGAAAGAATCGTCACTGAACACTGAACTAGTAAATAAAATATCTTCTTCCAAAAGTTTTAAAATATCCTCGGAAATATCGAAAATTTATGTCCACTTTCCACTTTACGTTGACTTTTAGAAATAAAAAAAACACACACAAACACGTAATGGTCTCAAACAAACATATAAATAATATTTTTACGTCGATGAAGCAATTAATAGTTGATTGAAATACAATATAAACACACAACTACACATAACCTACACAAGAGATATGACATCACACGTATCATCGGTAGCGTTCGGAAATCCTCGGGTTGTGGTCGGAAAGTGCATTGAAATTTGAATTTTATTTTAAAATTTGGGAGTAATTTCCAATGGAAACTGGTTTATTTCCTATTGTTAGTAATTTTTTATATCAAATTTACTATTATAAATTAATATCCAAGCAAAATATGATATATGCGTGTACTCTATTATGACATGCTTCAACGAGGCTGGAAATTTTAGGAGCTTGTTGTTAATTACTTATTAATCAATATCACATTGTTCTACCTTGTACTGATGAGGCGCGAACACGCTGAAACCGGTCTACAAGTGATTTTGTTTCTTTTAATGACAAACCAGTATGCTTGGTTAGTGAACTGGCTTATTGAACATTTTTTTCCAAAATCTGTTTTAATAGTATTTAACTATAATATCTAATGATGAAAAACGCTGCAAATCATATATAAGTCGAAAATTAAAGCGCCATTTGATCAGTTTTGGTTTAATTTGAGTTTGTAAGTATGAAGAGAATTCCGAATTTTCCCGTTTTTCCCAAAATGTTTATATTTTTTTCACGTTCAATCTGGATTAGTTTTTGCTATCTATTTTTCCGCTATTAAATTAAGTACTCACTTGATTGAAAAAGTTTGTTGATATCTCAATCAACTAATAGCTAAAGTATCCCGAAATGATTTCCTCGGAGACATTTTTAAGATGATTGTCTATCTCGATCATATTCATTCCGGGAATTTGGCTGAGCACTGACCACGTTTTTTCGCGGATCATACTTGGAACATTTTACAAGCTTTCAACTTTAATTAAAAAATTATAAATAAATTGTAGCGGTCTTTGTTAAATTTGAACAAAAACCTTTTAAAATTTGTTACTTAAACTTGAAGAGTTTTTAAATGTTATTACATATATTGAAAATGAAATTTGATACATAAATTGATGGCCAATTCACAAACTTAGTGTTCTCCTCGTTCTCTCCAATGTCGACAGACCTTGCCGTTATGTCCTAAATTATAAACAGTGGAATGCGTAAGCCACAAGTCTTTCAGTTCCAACTTCTTAGTCCATGAACACTACAATCGTATATTAGACAATGAGCATTGAATGCTAGCCGTTAGATTGAATATTACAAAGAGATAGATTGGCTTATTATGTAATCCTATCATTCTTAGGGTATACCTTTTACAGGTATTTAAGGCGTCCCAAAGCGTGCCAGGCGTCCCAATTCAACGTAGGGGTCAGAATAACTGTTTTTGGCATTTCTCCAGTAGGGCGCTCTAAGTTCCTTTTCCCATTTTTAGCTATTAAGACACGAGAGTATGAAAATGAATACGATTGTCTAGGTAGCCATTAAATGGGAGTTAGATCTATGGTTGAAATAATACCCTTCTTGGTGTGCATCATCTTGTGACGTATATCCGGGTTTTCTGCATGTCGTTTATTTTATTTGCCAAATTCGAAAAGGCTATGCAATTAATAATTACCAGCTTCTTTTTCTAACTGAAAATACTCGAGAACTTTCAAAATATTGATGTTTTTCCGTGTATCCATGCATATTTTTGAATTATTCAAATAAATAAAACAATAAGATTTATATTCACTTTTCATAAATAATAATTGACCGTAAATAACAACGTACAGACTTGTCGAGAACTGTCAGTGTGACAGTAGAAAAAGACGTAAGACACATTGCCGCTATGAAAGTAACGCCTTCGTAGTATTTTGAACTCTCGATTTATATATTGAGCTTGCGCGTGATCTAAACATCAACAAATCGAATTTTTGTAAGTGAAAGATTAGGGTTAACG
The DNA here is from genome assembly GCA_910591695.1 of Galerucella pusilla. Classification (NCBI taxonomy): domain Eukaryota; kingdom Metazoa; phylum Arthropoda; class Insecta; order Coleoptera; family Chrysomelidae; genus Galerucella; species Galerucella pusilla. The sequence goes on from CAJUYI010002410.1 coordinate 24,929, forward strand.
TTTGTAATACATTTAAACGGTTCATTATTGTGATATTTTGATTAGGATCAATTACAGACCTGCCTTGTTTTCCATTTCTTCCTACGTAATATGTTAGAAGGACATTAACAATCAATGACGCACACCAAGAAGGGTATTATTTCAACCATACACAAATTTTAAGAAGTTGCAATAAGAATATCCAAATTATTAATGTATTCTTGACACCCAATTATTTCCATTAGAAACATATTAATTTTAATCGCGGGATTAAGAATATAATAATATAACAAAGCACGTTAATTATTAATAAATTTTTTTATTGTTTCAGGTATGTCAACTTTTTTTTGCTTTCAAATTATTTCGACAAATCTACATTGGTGAGTACAATTGGTTTTAAAATCATCTGTATAGTTGTGAGTAATAATATTATAATATATTTTTATCGTATTGATATATCACGATTTCAGGTAAGAGACCCTAAAACCGCAATAAACCATAGGCGGGCATTGGAATTTAGCTAGGATAAAATAAATCAATTGTATAGAAGCAAATAAATAAGGACAATAAGTAGTTTTTAACAAATCAGTCGTTTTTAGGGCTCCAAATCATTCTTAATATGAAGAACTTACTAATTAATTAATTGAATTGAAAAATCTAGTATCTTATTCTTACTCAACTACACTGCACTGTCACGGCAAATTTATCACTTCTAAATATATTGGTAATGGTATTAGGGTTCTATTGTCCTCGCTACATAGGCAAAATCTAACAAAAGATGCTAACTGAACAATTATCTACATGAAAAATTGCTTACAATTCTGTTTAATTCTGTGAATCGCCCTGAAGTGTTTCAGACACGTTTTTGAATTTATAATGAGCTCTTCAGCTATCAATATGATAAAAATACACTATATCATAATTAAATAAGTGCGAATATTATAACAAACCAAAAATATATACGTATAAGTATCTTTAAATAGTTTAATTTTAATTTTAAATACAACAATTATTTAAAAAATATATACACTGTGTCCACTTAAGTTCGCACCATATGGTAAACTTTTTTATTATCAATTTTAGGAAGAAAACTTATTGTTCATAAAAAGTTCAGCATGTTCTAATAACTGAAATACAATTATCAGATATCAATTTTTCTTAGTATTATACAAGGTTTCTCGAAAAATATGGACTCTACTCAAGAATAAAGTACCTTTAAATTTGACAATATCGAAAAATGTTATGAATAAAAGTTGATCAGAATTGAAAACTACGTTAAAATATACGATTTCATCTATTTCTATGTAAAAATGTATTATTTTTTGAAATGTATTTCTAGATACAATATCAATGCAATTTTTTACTGTAGTTACGTGTAATATAGCTCTGACAAACTAATGAATGTTTGATAGCTACAAATGTTTAACAGTAACTGTCAGAAGGCGTTAGATTTATACGCAAATATGGTAGCGCTATTAAGAAAATAGAAAGAAAATAAAACAAGCACAAAACCTATTTTTTCAATGTAAATGGATACAATTGCATATTTGAACGTAGTTTTCAGTTCTGATCAATTTTTTTTAATACTATTTTTCGATATTGTCAAATTTAAAGGTACTTTACTCTTGAGTAAAGTTCATATTTTTTGAGAAACCTCGTATAATACTGAAGAAAATTGATATCTGATAATTGTATTTCAGATTTTAGAACATGCAGAACTTTTTATGAGGAATAAGTTTTTTTCCTAAAGTTGATAATAAAGAAGTTTCCCATATGGTGCGAACTTAAGTGGACACAATATATACAACTAGTCGGTCAATAATTTTTTTTAATCCGACAACACCGCATCGATTACGTTTTAATACCGACCTAACAACCTACATCACCAAGATCGTCTCTTGCATCACATCTTTTTTCTCTTTCTACGTAATTGTCGTGCGTTAATCGCAGTGTTCCATCTCCGTCGCACCGCCATTATGCACGACAACTATGATTTCCACGCCATACGGACACACTTTCCGTTTCGTTTATGCTGATTTTTTACTTTTTTATAATAGAGATGGGCTTAACCGTTACTTTATGCAAAGTGATTCACGTGTACCTACTGGAAAAATTGGTCATCTATTGTGCCATCGTTTTATTAGAACTTTAGTTCTTTATGTTGAGTTTGAGCAAGGAAAAAATCTGACTGAGCGAGAAGGGTCGCGACGCAAATGATCTGACCGTTACGTTACGTTGTTACGTTATGTGCCTCGACTCGGCCGGCGAGCTAGTCTCTCAGCTCAAAATGTTGATTGTCAGCATACATTGTATTATTAATTACAGTTAATAGAATACTTAATATGTAATTTGTGCCAATCAACTTGATGATAAGATTTTTATAATTAATACTACTGTATATTTTTGTTAAATGAAGTTTCATCCAGAGTAAAATAAATTCTTAAATTAATATGTGTATTTATTTATTGATTCAAAAAATTTGATTATTGCTTGAAATTAACTAAAGTTCTTACCGTGTGTCCCGCGACACCTTCAATTTTTACTTATATAATTGGTTAGAAAAAGTTATTACAGTTAGTTTAAGTTGAAATATGAAGACTCATTGTCACTTACTATTAATTTTTTTTTCATAAACTACTCTTTCGGTACTTCCAATTATTTCTTCTCACACTTTTTGAAATAGCCCTCTATCTATTTTTTCTTTTAATCGATCTTCTTTATTCCCTCTTTCAGGATAAACTTCTGTCCATAACCAAACTGGGCATCCTCAAATTTGTTTTGTATCGGTGGTTTACTATTAGCTCTTCTTCTATTACGTTTTTGCTCGACCCATCTTTCGTAAACCTTCAAAGAACGCACATGAAAAATACTATAAATTAATCCTTTCAGGTTTGAATACCAACTACTACAAATTGTGCTCACATTCACCCCACCTTACCTTAATTATTTCGATATTGACAAATCATTTTGACAATTTTTCCACAAAATACGTAACATACATAAATACACTATCTTAAACATAAAATAAGTAGTCATGTTAGTTCATATCTTGTGGTAGAGGTTAGCTGCTTTGAGGAATTTCAATATGTTTGCAATTTCAGCGGTTCAGTATAAAAGTTCTTCAGGTTCGGTTTTAGGTCTAGGCACTTATGTATTGCTGTACTCCTGGCAGTCGGTGAGAATATACTTAACGCTCAAAGCACTATTGCAGTAACGACAGACGGGAAGGTTTTCAGAAGACATCAAGTAACCGTGTGTATATCTGGTATGGTTCATCCGCAATCGTCTAATGCCAGCAGCTTCTCTCCTGGAATCTGTATCTGTATCTGTAGAGTGGGGAGGGGGAGTGTGTAGGCTCACAGCACTTAGGCCACATGTGACCCATTGTACATCCTCCCGAGGAGTTGTCCTCCTAGGTCATTGTCCATCCTGTCCTTCTCAGGAAGGTGGACAGGCCACTAGGAGACATCTCCTTTATATCGGTAGGTGTAGGCCAAGACTCACCGAACACACACTCTCTTATTGACGATAACTCCGGACACTCGCATAAGACATGCCTGACAGTTTCATCTTCCTGTTCACACATCCTGCATAGAGGTGTGTCCACTAGCCCCATAGTATGGAGGTGTTTCCTTAGTTGACAGTGACCAGTCAGAAATCCTACTGTTAAACGTAGGTTTTTCCTGGTCATCGCCAAATATTTCTTTGGCGCCAGCTTTCCAGGGTCGCCCAGGGTGATCCTGACAAGACTGCATCCTTTGATTCTATCCCATCTCTTAAGGGATTGAGCATGGGTGTAATGTTTGGCTAGTTCCGCAATTGTCGAAGTCGTTAGGCCGTAGGTGTCACTGGGTCCTAGAATTTTTAGTCCAGCGGCTTCCCTGTCTAAAGAATCATCAGTGCGATTTCCTTTACTCCTGTCGTGCCCTTCAACCCACCTCAGGATAATATTGTTATCTGCCGAGGCGTCAGCTAAATCTTGGTGGCACTATAGTACTAGCCTCGATATAACACGTTGTCTGTTCAAGGCTAATAGGGCTTGTCTACTATCAGTGCAGATTGTTATGTTTTTGCAAGAAATTCCTCTCTCCTGGAAGAAATCGAGGGAAAGATAAATGGTTGTACATCATTAAGGGCTGCTTTGTTGTTGTGCCAAAAATTTTGCCTGTACTCCTTGACGAACTTTTTGAATAAGAGTTTTGTGTCATCTGGGAGCTGGAACGTTATTGTGGTGATGGAACAAGAGGTTTCTTTGGCATGGTGGTCAGCATTTTCATTGCCAGTAATTACTATTTGAGATGGGAGACAGACTGTAACATCACGAGCTGAGGGAGTTTGATAATTTATTTATTATATAGTGGAATTATTATTAATAATATGAGTAGATTCCACATAGTAAATTCAATACACTATCTTTTCACTTTTCGAAGAAACTGGTATTATTAAGGATTACCGACTAACTGCTGTGGGATTTGTTCTTAAATGATCGAGTCAAAACGAAATATCTGGGAATGAAGCTTATACAATTGAACCTATTAAACTCGTTATTTATTGCAAAATATACTAACCAGTTTTTTTATGTGCTTAGTAACATGTAACACATTTTAAACACGTGAATATGAACTTAACTCTATTAAGCAGCAATTCCCATGGTAAATTAGGTCAATATGTTGTGTCTAATTATTCTAATTATGTTACAAAATTAGTAAACAATTTTGCAAAAAATGGGTTTATCATATGCTTGGAATGAATATTTTGTATGTTTATATTGAAGAAAATATGGAGACACGTTGAAAAACCCACACGACGATTTCTGTACATTAAAAACATTTTTGTTAATAACAAATATTTTATAAAAAATTATCTGGAACAAGTGTTACTATCCAGGTGAAATTATAAATCAACAATGAATAATAGAATTCAAAAATGATATTGATAGTTTTCCGCTGATTGAGTATGTTACAAAAAGAGATTACAGGAAGCAATTTATTATGACTTATCTGTCAGTTGTGTTGACAGAGAGAAACGTGTTCGCGAACAATCAACCAGCTTACTATATGCGCAATAGTTCGACATTACTGTTCAATACTGTGCTACATTAACTGCGTATTTTCGTATTTTAAAGCTACGTTTGAAGACGAGTTCAGAAAAAAAAACTTTTTCCTCTACTAGCTGTGAAGTTGACAATTATTGCTTCTTCTAGCCAACTGAGAAGTTTAATTTCTCTATTAGTTGTTGATAATTTTGTCTATTATTAACCTAGGTCAATAATGGACAAATTCAAATATTTTGAGAATTCAGAATTCAGTAGTTCAACAAAAACTTGTGCAACATAATTTTGTATACCCAGTAGTTTGTCTTTAACATATTTGCTGCTTGAAATTACCTATGAATTATTTGATTAAAAATGCCATCAGTTTAAAATTCGCGCTCAACTCAAAATGATAAAAATTTATTATTCACCAAAATAAATACGACCCTGTCACTGCTAATACTTTTATGGCTTTATTGGTAATGACATCCCATCTCAGATCGTCAGTTTCTTAGATTGTGTTGATAATTATACTAGTAATTTGTTATTTCTTAATGACTTAGATTCACTATCTACCTGTCAATAACAGGAAACATATCGACCCAAATAAAATTCTACCTGCCGGTCTTCGGAGACACCTCGGCTTCTTCCATTGATATCCTAAAGGCTCGTTTAGACTGCGCTAGATTCGCTCTCGTTATTGCATCAAGTCTCGCGCGAGTAAGGCAGTTACAAAGTGAGCCAATAACCAACAGTGAACGTCCAGAGAGAACCAGTCTTGACTCACTATGAATCAAATTGGCCAGGAACTGTGTGCCAGTCAGATTTGTCCAACTATGTGCATTAAATCTAATATTGGAAAATTCTCAAAATCCTCCTTGAAACCGTCAAAATTATTTTAAGTAATTTATAATTCCTTAAAGACTTTGTTTGAATCATTAAATCAATTTGTATTTGTATTGTATGGTTACGGTTTTTCAAAAATATCGATTAAATTTGTGGTTTTTTAAAATTCTTGATAATAAACAGAAAGTAAAAAATAAAAATAAACACCGTTGGTGTTGTACTCGATAAACAGAACGGGTATAAACAAAATAAACTAGACTAAATTTCAGCGAAGTAAAAATATAGCGATTAAATAGTTGGTACTTAAATGCAGAATGTTTATTCGGGTCATTGATTTCATACAAAACGCTAGGTACAAGCAGTGGCGTTCAAAATGCAGGCTTCACTTAAAACCTAAATTAATTGGTTCTTTGGGAGCGAACAAAAACTCAAGATAAGTAAACCGAGTTGAAAAAATCAGTGGTAGTAATATGTAATTTTGTTGAACATCATTTTAGAAGACCCTGTAAGAACGGTACTTCTATTACATCTTGTCCCTTCCTCCTATCCCGTCTGTATATTGTCACTTCCAAATAATTTAAATTCTATAATGTAAACAAAACTAGTCTATAATACTTATTTTCTGAGGAGATTCTCAGAGGTTAGTTTCCCAGAGGAATTTTAAGATATCTGTAGGTTTCAACTTAGATAAATGTACAATGTTCCTCTTTTATCCAGTAATCTCCCAGGTGATGTGCAATTCGAAAGTATGTGGATGGAGGTTTCTTCTTCCATGCCACAAAATCTACTTCTTCCTCCACTATTTTGAGCTTTTTCAGATGCCTATTCAGGCGACAATGTCCCGTTAGGCTTCCTGTTAAAACTCTTAGCGCAGTTTTTTGTTTATGAATTTATTTGATCTCAACAGGTTGTAGTCACCCAAAAGATTATTGATTGTCTAAGCCCTACTAGATCTTTCCCATGGTCAGATCTCTTTTTTTCGGCTTTATTAATTAGCGTTTAGAATTTATAGTCAAAATATATGCAGATGTGTGATTTACTTATTAATACATTTAGAAATTTTTTTTATAATTTCTTGGGAAATTAAACCACAATATTTTTAAATTCTTTATTTCAACGTTTCGGTAGCGTTCCAGCTACCGTTGTCAAGAAAAAATAAGTAGAAATTAATCTTTTTATCCCTAACTGACACAACAGAAAAAAATTTGACAACTAGACAATCCAAAATTATTTTGAAGTTTAAGACTGCAAAATTTTGTTATCAAATTTTTATTAAGGTCCATTCATAGTAGATCATATCTGTGGCAAAATGAGAAATGAAACACTTCATTTTATGACATTCCAACGATATGATAGTCTACTAGAAATGGAATTCAGTGAAGTGCACGTTCCAGGAACGGATTTTATTGGGATAGCGCGTTTCTTTCGCTTATATTGGAAATGTTGTT
>CAJUYI010002410.1:32333-60123 GCA_910591695.1 Galerucella pusilla
TAAGAGATATTAAATCATGAGGCCATATTGCGAAGATGTCGTCTACAAATCTCCACCAGACAATTGGTTTTAATTTTTGATTATTTACTATTTCGGCTTTAAAATGTTCCATGTAAATATTCGACAAAATTGGTGAGAGACAAGAAATTATAAAAAAAATGAATAATATACCACAAGGAACATACAGAAGACATTTAGAAATGTTTCAATATACTAAGTACATAATAGTACAGTAGATAACGTTTAAACACTTGTTTTTCAAAGTATTTTACACAGAGAAAAATGCTTTTTTTGAATATCTTTTTCAGTAATTCTAGAAGCAGTTAACTACAAATTTTATGCTACAACAGAACTGTAATTCCTACGTAAAACGATGTGGAAGTTTACCAGTAGTTGAAAATTATAAAGTAGATGTTTGAAGTTTATAATTATTTCAAATTGCTATAGAACCGGTATAATTTATTTTTAATCTATAGCAAAAATAATAACCAAAGAAAAACGAACGTTGCGTTTACTCAATGATTAGACGTAGCTTGCCTAAACTAATTTATGAAAAATTTCGCTTCCCTAATTTAAAATTTTTTGTATACATTACGCAGAATATTAATGGTATTAATTACTATACAAGGGAAAGAATATAACAGACGACTGTTTTGTCTAGGTTTTTTTTTTTCAACGTCATGCCGCTGAATTTGCTGTCTACCAATGTAAAATGTTTGTCTTTATTGCAAATAAATAACCCATTTATTCAGAGATGAAGATATATATCTGGTTCCCTACTCGCTATTAATAAATATGATTACCGAAACAATATTTGAACAGGAAGTAAAACGTTAGATATTTTTCTTTGATGTGTACATTATAAAACAAATGATTATTTTTACGATGTATTTCAATAAAAAGTTTTTTGTTTTAATAAATAAAACCAACAATACACAGGACATCCAATCTACGTAACGAACGTTAAACGAGCTTTCTTTTTTACAAGCTGCATATTTTTATGTAACCAAATTACCTTTCAGTTACATTATACAGATATTTTCCTACGTATCGTTGGTTGTTTTGTTCGGTAAAAATACCATAGGTATATGCGTCCAAAGTTTAATATATTTGTGCATGCTTTTAAACACTGTCTATTTATCTTATCAAAAACTAAACTGTTATATTTTGAGCAGCGAGAGTTTGATAGAGGTCGTGTATATTCTGGACAATTGGGTGGTCAGTGAAGATTGACTTGATTGACTGAATGGAGGAAAGGGAGTCTGTGCATATTGCAATATTTTTGTGGGGTAGGTGGATGCTTTTGAAAGTTTTATTGCGTAGCTGGATTTAGAGGTTTCTTTTCCCAATGCTGGTCAATTAAAGAAGGTGAAGATAATTTTAAAGATGGTCACATAGTTTAATGTAGAACTCACTTCACCAATGAGAAAATAGATTTTCTACTATTTCACACCCATTTCTTTTTAATTCCTTCAAATATACTAAGTACATCCAATGCTGAAGAAGATTCACTTACACAAAATTTCATTTAAATTGAATTATTACTATAAGAGAAATGAATAAGAAACAATTGACAATAATAAAAAAATATCTACTTCCGTCACTAAAACCGCATATAAAACACGGGTTTGGCATTCTAAAACGTTATTAACACTAGGGAAATGCGAAAAGTCACATCTCGTTTATCTTTTGATTATTAAACGTCACATCAAGTGTATCTTTTGTAATTTATATTAAATATGCCGTCATAATTTTGTAGTTCTGTGTCATTTGCTTCTTCATTGTCTGTCATTTTGTGAATATAATTAAAATATGTATACCTCAATTAAAATCTATTTCAAATCATGATGAACAATGAAAACAAAGCGATGAAGAATTTAGTGTTACACCGCCTGATATCAGGGAAGCTGCCAAAAGCGCAACGCTAAATATATTACCAACCAAATCTCAAGTACAATATGAACGAATGTACAATCTTTCCAATACTTCTTGGCGAAAGGAAAAGAAAACTAAATCATTATTCAAGGATGTCTTTATAATATATAAAAAATTATTAAAGAAAGAAATATTGATAATTGTAGCTACAACTATAAATGTACACATAAATAATGCTTAAATTCTTATTAATAATAATGTGAAAATGAAATTACTTGGATAAATAATATAATATAATTATTTTTTTTTCCTGCGGACGTAGAAAAAGTATAGTAAGCACCCAGTGTCAAAAACATCTTCAGTCACTCGTTTCATAAGGCACTCTGTAGTAACGTTTTTGACACTTGGTACTTGATATACTATTACTAAATTATACAAGACATGATAAAAACAAAATAAAAATAGTAAACTCACGACCCATATCTAAATTAACATAAAAAGATGGGGCCTTTGTCTGGAAAGGAGCTCTCGAGGCGACACATCTGAAAGGGGAATAAAAAAATAGGTTTTATCTTATTGAAAAAATATTAGGTTATGTCTTTGGAAATTGTCTTCTGTTTTATTATCATCTATATCTTTTGTGTAAAACATATACTTCAATCTCACTTTCTCTCCTGTTAAATATTTGGTTGATATTTTTTTATCTTCTAGCTGGCACTATTTTTAACTTTGTTTGCCTTTGATACATTACAAAAAAATAATAAAATTTACAAAATCATCGTATGGTACTTTCTTTTCATATCTCCGATATTCTATATAGATTAAGATTTTATTATAAATCATTCAAGATAATTATATTTTGAAATGTTTATTACAGTTCCGTTTGATTTATTATAAATAAGGATCTAGAAAATTTCCAACTATTAGTGGGCGTAGACACCGGATTTCTTAACCGGACAATGATTAATAAATGTATCAAAGACAATCAAAGACAAATTAGATTTAGATGTTATGAAGCTAATTCACTGATCAATTGTGCTTCTCTCTTCTAAAGGTATAGATTACTTTCCCCTACCCAACTCTTACCAAAGTTGTGATAAAAGCTGAGTAAGTTTTGGAAGTGTCAGTGCGGGTGGTCCGACGTACTGTTTCAATTGACACACCAAAAGCGTTCACAAGAGGGAGTGATAACGATCTTGTGCGGGGGTGATAACCAATCTTTTTCGAAAAGTTTCTGCAAAGTTTCTTGTAGCGCTTAATTTCTACGTTAGATTTTGATCGTAGGCCAATCAGATTTTGAAAATTTTGTTAATTTTCCGAGAATCGTGACTTCACCTAATATATCACTTGTGCGCCTAAAAAGCCACTATTTATGACCTAAATTTCTTCTGCATTTTCTAAAATAATCTAATTATTGATAGTATTGAAGTTTACTGTATTTTTGAAATCGCCGCACAAATATAGTATTAAAATACGACGATACGACATTCATTTTTATGAATTAATCAACCAATTTGACCAACACACACACACACACACCAATTAAAATTATCTATTCTTATTCCAAATTACGTAACATAAGAAAGAAAGAATACAAAATTAATATTAATTTTGTTCTAAGAAATCAAAATCTATATGTTGAATTCTAATACGTTTTTTTGTCAAGTTTTTAACCGCAATATTGGTCTTTCGTTCACAAATTCCAACTAGTTCTTACGTAACAATAAATCGAATCGGAGGAAGATAATATACCTTTCACTGGATTGCTTTTCTTTGCTACTCTCACTGGCACTATCACGATCTTGGCTCGCCTGACATTGGCCTATTTTACGGAAATTGAATCTATAATTAAAGTACTATTATTACGACACTGTTACGTCGACATTTACAGAACTGGCTTAGGAGTGCCAAACGCCATCTGGTTGTTTATATGTAAAGTTTTAAAGTAGTAGTTTTAAATGGTCCATTTAACACAAGTGTCTTACTGTATACCTACTTTGGAGAGTTACTCCATTGTAGTATATGTGGGCTTTGTATTTGTCCTCGGTTCGTTATTTTTGTTAGTTTTGGTCCAATATATATTTAGGGACATTTTCTTCCTAGGTTCACTTTGTTTTGGATCCATCGGTGGACCAGATGATTTCTCCTGAATTACCTGGATGCTCTCCTGTTTTTTGAATGGGATGATTCCAATATATATCCTTGCTGAACCTCTTCTCGCGAGTTCATTAGCTTGTTCGTTTCCAGAAATATCGTTATGTTTGGCACCCACACTAATGTTATTTTAATATGGTTTTTTATGGAATTCCTCTATCATTCTGGATGCTTCATTCTGGATCCTATGAGTATCAGCCCTGTATTTGTTAATTCATTTTCATATGGATACATGGATGAACCGAATCCAAGGATTTGTTTTCATGGGTGTTTGATATTTGAACCAAAACAAGAGGACATTTTGATACTTTTTTAATTAAATAATTACTGTATAATTGAACAGAAATTATATAAAAAGAAGGAGCTAAACATAACTTTATTATTATTGTTGTTTTAGATTAATTAGAATAAAATATTTAAGTACAATGTAAAAAATGTAATCTAATATTTTCAGCTTTTAAAATTGCGTCTCTGTACTTTCCGCGCAAACAATACAAATTTTTCACATTTGTTTGAAACCCACACTTAATCTGTACAATATATCATAATTACCATCTTCCTTGTTTTAAAGTTCGTCAAAAACGGATTACAAACACGTCACACCGACACAAACTGTTTTGGTGAAAGTTTGATTTCATTTTTACTGGCGAAATTTTAAATAATAATTAGGTAATGTTGGTTTTGTAACTCTTTCGGGTACTTACATTGTCGACAAGGGAAATGGATCCATTTGTGGAATGCAGGATAGTATTAAGGAAAAAAAAACAAATAATTCTGATATAATATACTAAATTCATGTGACAAAATTGTCTCCTTCTGAGGTATCTCCCCTAAAAGATGCTGAGTAAAATAGGTTTTTGTTTTCTCATATTTTGCAATTGCAATGACTATCGGTATTTTTCGTCATTCTTGTTACATTATAAAAGAGTGAAATCATCAACCACTTCTTTATTTAATATAAATTTTTTTTAAGTTTTAATTTTGTGAAATAAAAACATTATAGTAGGTAGTATAAAATTTTTGTCGCCTTCAAAAACTTGTTTTTATTCTTTATTAAATAATTAACTATGTATTGGAAGTGGAAAGCAGTGGAGATATAAAAGGCAAAAGATTCATAAATCAATGCTGGAAAAGATCAAAATACATGGACGTAGTCTATGTATCATCGATCGTCAAACAAGCTGAAGTATTTGAGACATATTTCTTATGGTATCACACGCTATTCGAATACGATTCTGAAAATCATTGGTTTATTGCAAACTAATTGGTAACCCCATAACCAGAAATCACGTGTAGTTAATTTTGGAGAGAGGAGACCAGCTCATCTAATTAAAATACTCATCATCCTAATTTAATGACTTTGTAACACTTTCACGATACAAATTCATTTTAGCAGTATAACCTTTTGAACAACTTCTTAAACTGAATATTTTTTTACTCATGAAAATTCTGTAATTTAAATAAATTAATAGACAAAAATGTTGTCTAATTTAGCTTTTTTAACCACATCATTTTGAATTAGGATTTTATACTTGAATTGATAATGTAGATATCGACCCAGCACTGTAGTGGAACGCCTCTGATGCGATCATTACAGTGAAGCCGTGTCGAGCGCGGTTATTACTTGGATGGGTTACCACTGGGGAGGACCGTTGTAGTTGTAGAGTCCGTACAGCCTGCAGAGGTTCAGAGTCCATGTATGTTGGTCTCGATAAAGAATCCTACCACTGGTTAGGGGTAGAGTGCAGAAATAGACCGACGTTGAATAACCGAATAAAAAAATTTACATTTGTTTGACTATTTTGCTAGTTCATGTAAAGGTTAAATAAGATTTTCCGTTATACATACTTTTTGCAAAAATAAATACGGCCCTGTTCAATTTAACTGCATACACACTTTTGTAAACATCCTGCGTAATTGAAGTCTGATTAGAATACATTTGTTGTTCCTTGAATGAATCGTCGTTGAGGCTTGATGCGTCCCTGGAGTTTGTAATAAATGAATTTGTGTCAACTTTGGTCTGGTCTTTATGGAGAGAGAAATTAACACACAATGAAATATTCGCTTTTGGTTTGATCACAGTAATTATACGCAGTAATTCTTTTATAATTTCGGGCTGTAGTTTAAAGGCGAACTTTTTAATTACTAATATTGTAAGTATTGAAATTGGTCGTTGGTGTTTCTAATGTCCGGATGATTTCTGATAATTAGAGCAATATTAGACGCGTGTTTCAAAAATTAGTCGAAAATATCTCCATAATTTCTTTATTATTTTTTAACTTTCAATTTCAGTAATTCATAAACATATCGTGAAAAGTCGATTCGATTTACACAAGTATGACAAGGAAAATATAAGAAAAACTACATGAAATAGAGAGAAGGATAATTGTTCGCAGTCAGAGTTGGGCGTGTGCTCAGTTCCAGCTTCCAATCTGATATGAGAGCAGCATTGCCAGTGTAGCATGTTTGGTACTTTCTAGGGAATAAATAACTTATTTTGCATTTGACTTTTAACACGTGTTAACGCCGTATTCAGTGGGAGAAAATCGAGATTGGTAATATTATTGACTATTGAAAAATAAGTGAGATCAACACAAATGAGAATTAAATAATATAGTTCAAGAAAAAATTTGGACAAATTACAATCTGCAATAAATAAAATATATACACTGCTTTCGGTTTAACAATTATTGGTATTTAACATTGTTGCCGACAAAAATTGGGAATAACTTTTACAGATAAGTACATTTGGCAACAGAGGTTCAAATGAGGAGGCACTGAACACACGCTCATCGCTGACTGCGCACAATTATTCTTCTCTCTCTTTCATGTAGTATTTCTAATATTTTCTATATCGTACTTGTGTAAATCGTATGTCGTGCAAAGAATTTTCGCAATCTGTATGCTCTAGCCAATCAAAACATGCCTATATTATTATAGTGGGAATAATCTACTTATATTATTCCAATTATTCATGAAGAAAGCGCTGATGTTGTTTCTTCTTAATACAACGGTCATTTTTTTTGGAAAATATTTATCAAAAACTTTTAATAGTATTAAATCTATAACCATTGGATATCTATTTCACTGAAATTTTGTTGCTAATCAGGACATATTTTGCTAATCAGGACGTATTTTGTTTTCAATTTTGATGTTTCAATCATTTTCTGTTAATTAAAATAACACTAAAGCTCAAAGCAAACACAATTAGCATTTACAGAATTCAATTTGTAAAATAAACCTACCAATAAACCTTGTATCAGTAGCGTACTATTGAAAATTTAAATTTCCTGTATTTACACAACGAAAATAATTCAACTATTATCACGTTTTCCTCATATAAATTGCCCAATTCGTAATGACTATGGTGTTGTGCATGATTTTGTTACGCATTTTGCTGACCTGAATTTGTTAGAATGCATGGGATCCTACAAACCCAGATGAGTTTCATCACCAGATTGTGCGATTTAACCGAACAGTAGGAGGCGTTTTTGTGTCATGGGCGCAATTACAATTTATTCGCTTTACTCGAATATATCATGTACGTGTATACAGTGTGGAACAGCCAAATGGAATACATTCGATAACGAATAAATCAGGGCGTGTTGGGAAAAATTCTTTGTATTTTTAAATTTCGGAAAAAATATATAGGGTGTGTCATGTGATAGTGGCCAATATCAATTTTCTTATTTTAAATGCATTTTAGAGTATACTTGCCGTAATAGATATCGTGCGAACTTAAAGTTGTCGGTTCTTTGTTCGACTGTAATTCGATACGATACCTTCATAGTCCGCAATACAACTTGAAGGGGATATACGATTAGATAGCTGCATTAAAAATATTACGTCCACTATATCTAGAACCCTTTTTGTCAGTTTATTAATTAACTTAATAAAATTAATAGGTCAAAACTATATCAAATCAATCCCAAAAATAATCAAACTTGTAATTCAATTACCGACCCAGTGACTCACTTAAATATTTCGCATTGCTACGAGGGGACGTAGAAACATCATTAACATGAAAGGTTTTTCTATCAGGCTCAATCAACAGCTCATCAAAACGTATTCATAGCAACACATTATGCGGAGCAATCTTTGGCAATTCATTAACAACTTCAACTTTAAGCTTTACCACTATCGCTTACAAAAAAACGACTGTAAAGTGTAAAATGTAATTGTTGATAATAATTGCGAGAGTTGATTATTCTTACGTGCGAAGTTGAGAGATCGACTTGTGGGCACGTGTTCTTGATATCTGGGTCAATCGTGTATTTTTTCGTTTCGAAAACAATGACAACAGGATCGGACCGACATAATTATCATGTGAATAGGATAAATGTATCCAGGGGTCCAGTAACACCTGGCAGTTTTCCACTAGTTTGTTGGTACATTTAAAATAGTTTTTGAAGGTTTTGCATCTTCTGGGGACTGGAATCTTTGACCACGAATTACTTCCGGTTAACAAGTATATGTTTGGGATGCCGTAAGGAAGATCTTAATTTTTAAAGTATGCATAGGTTTTCTGGATTGCTTGGATTGCTAAATATCGTTTAGGAAATTTGTGCACTCGATGTTTCAGCTCGTGCTTTGGAGTCATTATTATTAAGAACTAGGAGGTGAGTTATGAAGGTCCATCCCAGTCTTCTCACTCCACTAATTGTATTGCGCCAGCAACTATCTCTGAGGAATCTGCCTACTCTTAGGAGTCATTTAGTTTTAATAAATAATAGCTTTCTCAGAGTGTTACGGGCTTGTGGCCCTCCTGCACTTCAGGACCCGTGGGCCAGGCTGTTACGCAAGTGCTTTTCATACTACTTTTGCACTTAAACCCTTTCTGTCTTTCACTACAACTTTGCAATAAATAATGACCACTACTTATTTTCTATTCAAAATATTAACGTAGTTTAAACATAATATTTTCTTATTCTTTTTCAACTTTCGAATTATCTTACTACATTATGTTTCAACATATCTTATTATCATTACTCAAGTAATTCGTTGGCCAATACTTTGTAGCAGGTTACTTGAAAGCCGGACAATGCATAATTTACAACGTTTTGTTTAAAGAAGGCACGACCGAGCACGCAATGCGTGTGAAATTAAAAAAATATATACATATATTTCAATTAAACCATTCACAAAAATACACCATTTATGAGATGCTGAATCTGTTATATACGGTGGATGACATAGGCGTACGTAAACTTTTTTATTAGGGCGGACCAAATATCAAATCGGAAACCTTTGATAAAAATAAAGAGCCGTGCCCGCCGAAACGTTGCTTTTGCATATTGCCGCCCTTCAATTTCTTGCAATTCATTTTAAGAATAAAAAACTGCTTCCTTGTATCATTGAAAGAACGTTAAAATTTAAAAATTATAAAATGTCTTTAATAGATTGATATTTTAAGGAATTGGGTTGGACCATGCCCCCCCCCCCTGTTGGCACGCCTATAGTGGATGATCTGGTTTCTTAAAACCTGACAGAACATGTGTTATTGATTTAATGTGACCATATTTTTATGTATAATGTAATTTTGAACCAACCAAATGCCATGTTACTAATTATAGATAAAAAAGATAAAGAGACTAGAATTTAAATTAGAAAATTCAAACCGTTATCGACAACCCCTCCAACTCATGAGTAGATTTTTGGTTACTCTTGTTTTAACTATACAAATGGTAGCCAAACACTCGATAGGCTGGGGCAATCCAAATACTGTGGCTTGTCTGGCAGCCATGGTAACTTTGAGGAAATGAAATCTTGCTGAACCTACCCCGACTTCATGTCTACATACAAGACGATCAGTTACAGATTTGACCAAAGGATGATCGCCAATCAGCAGACTACACGGCAAGACGTACAAGAGCTATTTTAGAAATTGGAAACCAAAGCAGGTATCGGGGCATGGAAGGAAGGAAGGATCATCAATTATTGATTAATGATGTAATGACCTTTTACACAGAGGGCTTAAAAACAGAGGATCAGGATAATGTGGCTAAGCCAAAAACTGTGTATGACTGTGCGTACGCACAGGCAAAAGTTGCAGCAATACAGCACTATACAGGAGAGTTTTTAAGGCAAAAGTTTGATAAGTAGACCATTGCTATCAATCAACCGGTAATAAAAGCAATCAACTCCGTGTATGATTGCTTGGAAACCCCACAAGAGTTCGACTGTGCTAAGCCTAGACACAGGGTCACTCAAATCATAACACACAACCACGATGTGCAGTATCTATCTGTGGTATAGGGAAAGTGCTGCGGAAAACGATATCAGTACTTAGACAAACATGGGAATCTCGAAAATGGAGGAACAATGCGCCGGGAATAAAAGACTGACCAAAACGTTCCTCAAAGAACCATCGCGAAAATTCATGGATTACCCCGAGCCTGTTGACTCAACTAATATATGACCAGTACCTACCTTTCATTACATAACACCGATCCCTCCATTTACCTAAACTCAAAATGTATTCCATCGAGGCTGCGAAGAGGACAGATGCCGTCTGCTCTTCCTTAAAAGGATCATCAACATAGGGAGATTATGACTCCGTCCGACCGACAACCATTAAATAGATGAGAAAATGATGATAGGCAGTGGCGTCGGTACATCTTATGAACTTTCTAAACACGACTACAGCTTACACGCTATTGAGTGCTTTACACTGGTTGAGCGATATAGAGCGATCGATCTCTAGTAGGTACGTCTAATTAATTGGGGACTACTTAAGTAGATAAGTTTTTGTTTTGGAAGGAAGGGGGTGTCTTTGTTGCAAAACTTCTAGTGCTCTATGAGTTTTATTATAATGAATGTATATACGTTAAAAATAGTAGTGACACGACTTTAACAAGAAAATCAATTAAATCCGCTCATTAATTTTAATTTAATACCAACAACCCATTATTTACGACCCATGACATAGATATAACAAGACGATTTTTTTAAAACCGAAATTTTTTTTGTTCAAAGGTATGCGCAATATTACACACACATAACCTAGTTGATCACAGCACCGTGATATTCTCGAAAACGCAGTTGACATTTAGCCTGTAGCTCGTTAGATTCGAAAAAAAATCTAACAGATCAATCCTACGTATTTATTGTTGAGTCAAAGTACCTACCCAGTTCTGTCAGCTAATCATGTAATTAAACATGAAGTACGATTTTTAAAAAATGTGCCATATGTATAATTGTGTTATTTTAATTTGGTCGGTGGCATATTAAATGTCCAATTCATAGAAAAGAGTTATTATTATATATTAGTTAAATAAATTCTAATATGTTTGATCAAAAAATAGTACCGATCTTATCTACTTTGTTTGTACTTCACTGCTCAAGTAAAATAATGACCAGAAAATGTCAAAACACCTGGAAAAGAAAGAATTTCACAAACATTTTCACCTCGATCATATCGATTTTTTTGGTTGAGCATATTCGAGAAAACAACCAATAGCGTGCAAGCTGTAGTGGTTAAAAAATCTAAAGCACAATTAAGATAAGATAAACGGTATGAATGTGATTAGAAAAGAAAGAAACCAGGAAGCACTAGGAATACTAAGAGAAATATTAGGTTCGTTCTAAAGCACGTCGCTGATAGTATGTTGGAACGAATCTATTGTGGAAGGAACAAATAACACACAAAAAATTGGTTAGGATGCCAATATTTACACCTTAGTATCTATATCTGTAAAGTAGGGAGGGTGAGTGTAGGCTCACAATACGTAGGCCTTTATCTCCTTATCTCCTTTATATCGGCAGATATAGGCCAAGACTCACCGAACACACACACTCGCATAAGACATGCCTGACAGTTTCATCTTTCTGTTCCCACATCCTGCATAGAAGTGTGTCCACTAGCCCCATAGTATGGAGGTGTTTTCTTAGTTGACAGTGGCCAGTCAGAAATCCTACTGTTAAACGTAGATTTTTTCTGGTCACAGCCAAATATATCTTCGACGTTAGCTTCCCAGGGTCGCCCAGGGTGATCCTGGCAAGCCTGTATCCTTTGGTTCCATCCCATATCTTAAGGTATTGAGCATGGGTGTAAAGTTTGGCTGGTTCCGCAATTATCGGCAGCAGGCCGTGGGTGTCCTGGGTCCTAAAATTTTTAGGCCAGCTGCTTCCCTGGCTGAAGAATCAGCAATGCGATTACCTTTACTTCTGTCGTGCCCTTTAACCCACCTCAGGATTATATTGTTATCTGCCGAGGCGTTAGCTAAATCTTGGTCACACTCTGGTAGTAGCCCCGATATAACACGTCTGTTCAAGATTAATAGGGCTTGTCTACTGTCAGTGCAGATTGTTATGTTTTTGCCAGAAAGTCCTAGTTCTTTTGTGGCAATTGAGATACCAGCCAGTACTGTTTGAACCACGCTGGTATTTTTTCCCATACCAACTTAATCCATAGGCTTAGTGCTCTTGAGTAAACTCCACATCCTGAACCTTCTTTCGTTTATGAGCCATCTGTATATATGCGTATTGCATTTGCAGCATCTGTCTTAGTGTTCTGTTTTCTTTCTGTTTTGTAGGGTTTATTAAACACAAACCGGGTTCAATTGCATCATCGGCTGCCTGCAGCAGAAGTAGCTCAGTAAGCCCCTGTTGCCATAGGCTTAGCTTCAATTGACCCACTCCTACTTCGGGGTTTACACCAGCCGTGCGCAATCGTACCATACCTTACACCTTAGTATTGGAAGGGTTCAGATTAATAAAAATCTTTAAATATTCTGATGTAGAATAGAAATGGCTCCAATTAGTTTATTCAAAGTATTTTCTGTATTTTCATACAGTTTTCAGTTTCATACTTTTTTCCCTGCATTCATAGAATGCAAGAAACTTCCTTTATTTGTATTTTCAATGAACCAGACTTACAAAAACTAACATAACTACAAATAGCCTGGCTATTTTCGTTGCAGGATCTACAAATTATATTGAGATAAATGTGAATATGTACATGCACAGATACCCTGCAGTTATTCTTTGGCATACTATCCGATAAAGTCTGCTTCTATTAATATAATTCGCTCTTCAATGGCAGTAGTAAAGAACTTCTTTGTGTTCCGATAACCAGTTATGTAATTTCAAGGTCAGGGAAAGTCGATACGCCGGATTATAAAACACGACTATAGTTATTATGGTAGAAATAGTCTAGTAGTAGTATCTTGATTTTATTATAGTGATACCGCGCCTATCAGGAAAAAGTCGTTGACCAATAAACGGCGCGTGTCAAGGTATAGATGGCTAATAGTTGAAATAGCAATCGCTGAAAATATCTCAGTAAAATGGTCATAGAGAACCTATGTAGAACACTTATAAATAAAGTTCTTTATGTCCAAGAGAGAACAAAATACTTCCCCTCCATGGAACACCCACTACTCTAGACTCGATTGGACTTGTTCTTGTATACCTGTATACGGAACATAATAAAATTATAGGCCCTATCTGTACAGCAGCCAATTTTTGGATAACAATAGTGAAACTATACAGTTACTGATCTACATTACCAAGAGATCAATTTGGGTCATTTTGACTCCATAGATTGATTGATTAATTGGTTCGGCACCTTCGAGACCTTGGCAACTCAGCCTTGAGGTTTTTTGTGCTCTTGGTTTTATGGTTTATGTGAAGCGACCAGTAGCCATCAGGCTCAACATTCATTTTACTAGGTTCTTCCTGAAGAAATTTTGGTCTCTTGCTCTAGTCTTGGGAGTCTAAATCTCCAATGAGACAGTTCATCACATTCAAAGATAATGTGTGAGGCTGTTTTCTCCTCTTCCATGAACCGACAGATAGGTTCATCCCTTTATATGTCAATTGTGTTTCCTTAGGGTATAGTGACCGGTGAGTAATCCCACTTTTCTTATTTGATCCCCGCTGCTTTGATATCCATAACCTATGCAAATTTTCATTAGAAATAATGTGTGAGTAGTCTCCAATATATAGATAGTCGAAGCTCGTCGTGAAACAGCCCATATATTCCGGGAAACTGTACAGCCACATCTTGCAACACTGGTCCGGAGTACAGTAGTGTAGTTTGAGCGGTAAATTGAAACGGACCACATAAGGGCGACGTCTCAAGATCGAAACTTCTGCAGTATTTATCTCCAAGGGTATGATTTATTTATGTAGAAGGTACTGTACTGTTAAAGTTTGCAGAAGCAAAAACACGTATTCCTCGCCAATCAAATAATAAAGTCGGCAAGGGCGACGGACACATGTATTAAATATTTATTGATTTTAGACAAATGTTACCATAGTGTTACGAACTCAGTCATTCAGAAGCCGGTCCTGTCGCAAACTATGAATAAGACCTTTCTAGAAAGGTTCTCCAACAGGTAATGTTCGAGACGTAGAAGGCGGTGAATTCAAGAAAGTTCTAGAGATTCGAGGTACTATAATAAGCGCGTTTTCGAGTGAGTCGACGAGTTGTTCAGTATACAGTGAACCAGTACAGTTTCAGTATACAGTGAGTGAACAGATAGTGAATATAAATAGTGTTGAAGATAAATTTGGACAATTATTATACCGAGTGTAGATAAATTAATAGACATTAAGTAGTGTGTATATAAATTAAGTTTATTATAGTGTGTTTCTTTAATAAATCAATAGTAATTAGCCATAGTGAGTGTATAATTTTATCCCACGGTAAAAACAGTTCAAATAAATAAAAAAACATTACAATAGATATGAAACAAAACTTTTCGACAATCTTATAGCACTTAGCTAGAATAAGTACCTATGCGAGAACGTACATAACCAATACAATTTATTGATTGAATTTTTCCTAGACTATAAAATTTTTATTGTTACTAATGCTGAGGCATAGAATGATTGTGGTGAGATGAAAAAAATTTTTACTATTCGGGTTCCAGGTAATAACAGGTGATCCATGCATGAGAAATAAGAGCATCTGGGTGATGATTTAAGAATTTCTAAACCAGCTCTGGTCGACTTTAACATTAATGATTTCTCTACTATTATTTATCAATTTAATTCGACGATCATTTCTGTCTACATGTTGTACGACTAGTTACCAGTTCAAGTCTAAAAGATTTGAAAAAAATTGGTTGAATGGTTTTAGTTTTGGGAATTCGTTTAATAACCAGGAGTCATTTCAAAAGTACTCACATAACTAAAAGTCACCAGATTAGTTACTAAAGGGCAGGGACGTATATAAAGGGGGGGGGGTTTGGGGGGTTCAAACCCTCCCCATAGAAAATACAATAAAGGTACAATAATTTTTTCTTAGCATACTGCCGCAATATGAGTATTCATCGGGATGTGGCAATAGAAATAGATTCCTTAACAATTGTGAATAATTTAGCTGAAGAGGTTAAATTTACTTTTGTGAGATTCATTTGCTGTTTTAATAAAAGCTACAATTTTCAATCATCTATCACTTTTTAAAATAGGTGCTCCCAAATTAATATACAGGTAACATCTCGGCTGGTATGGGAATACGTCGAAGAACTTAGAAGACTGGCGACTCGGAACAGTGTAACACTGGATGGGTCCCATGTCACAAATGAATCGCTGGCAATGGAAAAGCTGACGAACTTGCAAGAGCAGGATCGTCAACACTGATGAACGGATCCGAACCATCTGTGGGCATTAAAATTTTTTCTTGAACTAGCTATAGCTATATATATACGACCTATAGCTATAGGTCGTGGAACTCGATTTTTTTGCCTTCGGCGGTGCCTTCAATAAAGCTTTTCCCTTCTAAACCTATCAGAGGAAAAAAACCAAAACCCTCCCCATGTAAAAGCTATAGCTACGTGACTGCTAAAGGGTATGTTCTGAAAAAGCAGTCAAAAATCTATCAAATATGCCTTCTTCTCTGATCTGTAGTAAACTTGGAACATTTTTGGTTTTTTATGTAATATCTGTTTACACACATTTATTGTACTATTGTACATTGTTTTTCTGTCAGTCCTAAATGACCTAAGTTCAACGTTTACATTGTTTTGCCAGACTATAAGCGAAGAGCTGGTACTCGAAGTAAAAGGATCTGTAATTGCAGATATTCAATACAGTTGCTCACTGAAGTTTTTAAAGGAACAGTGAACAGTATCAGCGAAATAGAGTGGAAACTAAGTAAAAATAATAAAATAACAACAGCAGATACGATGACAAAAATAAGTATATTTATCTGTCAGAACTGTCGAAAATGGAAATTATCAGCTGATGTCAATGCTAAGAAGTTGTTGAGAGAAACTGGGCTCAATCTGACTAATTAGAAGTTACAGAATTGACAACTTAAATTAAAATCGCTCCTCCTGGTTATTAAATAAGGTTTATTAGAGGCTCGTTATTTGTATAGCTTGTCAAATTTAATGTAGGAAGTTATGGGACAGCTGCGTACAAAAAAGTAAAGAGAGATAGGTGGTAGATTTTGTTTTCCTTTAAGCCTTTTTTACAATTATTGTATTTTATTTCATTATCACAATCACTTGGTTAATATTGTCACTCCAACTTCTTGAGTCTAACCTTGATGCTTTTAATAATCAATTATTGAGCCGCAGCTCATTGCGCACATTTGGGCGTGGCCATATTAAAAAACTCGTGTCTTGCCACATTTGACAAGCTGTACATTGTATTGTCATCGGTTCTTAAAAATCAAACGCGTTAGCTTTTACGGATTTTAAAATTATTTCTATTCCTAATGTTATACCCTAACATAATCTGTAGGACTAGTGTTAAATATAAATAAATATAAGAAATAAAGACCTTCTTTTATAAATCGTTGTAAATCGGGTTGAATAACTTGATAGGTTTCACTTCAAAAATGCAACAAAAAAAATTATTTTTGTGTTAGAAAACGCTGCATCATGGCTTTCAAGGACTCTCTTATAATTTGTGGCTATTATAATAAAGAATTCAACTAAACCAAAATAACAATTTATTCAGTCTCGGGTTCTACGCTTCTCACGAGGTTCAATTTAAACATCGAGTTAAATGTACAGAGCGTGCTAGAACTCGTGTACCGGAACAGTTATGAAATAACAGGAATATATCCGATTATATTTGTATACGAAGTGACCGAACTAAAAAGTGAAAAATAAAAAATTTTCTACTAAAAACGTGGGGCGCATGCGACAATGGGGGTGCTTAAAAAACGGACAGAATCATCCTTAAGTAATAAATGAATGGCCTCTAATTGAAGGCATTAATGTGAAATAATGATAAGCCACATAAGGTAAATTGTTGGGAAAACGAATTGAAAGTTTTGAAAAAATATAAAAAATCAATCGGAGATTTTTGGTTAATTAATGGGCATACTTTTTGTAGCGCTTCGATGAGAGCAAAATCTCTGTCTACATTCTCTTGTCTCCACCTGCTTTTGGTAGTTCCTTTAGGGGAATTAGGTTTAGGTCTTTTTGTTGGGCCCTCACTATCTTCACTTGCCACATCATTTACATCAGACTCCTAAAATATAAATGCAATAGTATAACAAGCTACTAATTTTTTACATTAGAATGCTCAAGTGCAAAACTGTGACAAGCCACATTATTTAAAAAAAAAGCTTACCTGCTGATTATTAGGTGGATTTTCATTGTCACTAGGACTATAGTCCTTATCGAGATCACTGTCATCTACGGGTGATTCAACATCATCACTAAAACTGCTCATTTCTTAACTTTATAGCAAAACACTACACCACGAACTAATCGGTATCCGCCATTTTCTGTGGCTTGTCACTATTCAACACAAATAGTCTCTGAAAAGTAGAGAGTTGCAACAACATGATTTCTGGATTGTGGCGGCATTTATTGACAAATAGCTAAGCTCTCTGTCATAGTAAAATAGATTTTTTTGAATGTGTGGCTTGTTATTGTTTCACATTAAGGCCTTCAATTGTAATTTATTAAACTCACGCAGGTTTATATTATATAAAAAGGCTACATGATTCATTCAAACAAGTAACGAATTAGAAATACATGTGTTCAGCTATGCTCAACGTTTGAAACTGAGCACAAAACGAGTATGCTGTAAGTCAGAGGCTGAGCACATTGCCAAGTTAGCGGTGAATCATAGCTTAAAGTTCCAGTTTCATTGGATACAATCATTTAATCATCTATTACCACTCTATATCTAATCCAAATCTATTTCCATTATCATTGTTTATTACCAAGAAAACATTATAACCTACATAAAATGAACAAATATTTTGTCTTCTTTGACATCGCTGAGTAAACAAAGCGTATATATAATTGCTGCTGCCTCTGATGCTCAACAGTTGAGAATCAGCAGAATGGCAGAGAACTCCGCCTGAACGTTAAGTTAGCAGCTTAACCTTTGAGCCCGTCTTAAATATTTGGAATATGAGCACAAATTGCTTTAAACTAGGTATCAGTACTTTTAATTTCCCACACAAAACAAAAAGTTGTGTCTCTGTCACTGCTACCATGTATTCTTCAACTACATTGTCTTTTATAACACGTGTTTCACTTGTATAAAACCAAAATGACGACGTTGTACTTTGTACCTACTGTATATTAACAGATGTTTCAATCGACTTGATAAATTTTGTAGTTTAATACTAAACAATCAACACACGTGTATTCAAGCTCATCAAAAACGTGATTACATCCTTTTGATTATTCTTTTATCGGTATTTTGCCGCCTTTGCAGACATTTTAATTCAGATTTATTAGATTTTGACTAGTCAAATGATGCATAAACATCCCCGATTGTGTTTAATGTAACGCACACATACACAAGGAATCGGTTGTAATAGAGCAACATGCAAGTTGATTGTGCTAATTATAGTACGAGAGGCTTTCTTCAAGGCCAACGGCGCCCGCAAACAAACTGTCGACAGCCATTTTGCTATTTTATGCAAGCTTTTGTAGATACACTGATTTTCTTTACCCGCATCTAACCAAATAACAACAAAGGACCGTGGAAAGTTGGTGAATACTAAATAAATTTGTTGATTAAGTTGAAAGGAATGTGTGTAGTGCAGAATATTAGATCTTTATTTATAAACAAAGACATATTATAGTTGAATCTGGGATATTTTCAAGCGAAACAAAAGTGCCACTGAAAAATGTGAATGTATGAGAATAAAACATTGATGGGGATTTTGTACAAAACAAATATTGACCATCTACATAGCTGGAACAAAGAAACGTATCAAAACTTGCCACTACACCATGCTTTTGGCGTACTCTCACGAAAACCCTGCTGTATTGAAGTCTCCATCAAGCTTATGATGTGAATATTCCATGCTGAAATTCCTGTTTGAAGCCCCCAATGATATTTACCTTATTATGAAGGGTGCAATGATTATGGGAATTGCTGGAATGTGCCGTTCTAGTGAACTCTTTGCAATGAAAATGGACAATGTTGAGTTAAGGCATGAAGTCATAATAGTTACTATTCCTTATTCCAATAATGGAATGGCTGTATATTTACAGTGACTAAAAGCGACGATGGGGAGGTTTGTTATTTCAAAATAGTTGTTATAAGATCCTCGCTTCTCCATGCGATATCAAAATGGAAAGTGCTTGAACTAGCCTGTCGCTATGCTGCCTATGCTCACATATACGGCTCTGGTCTGGTGGCCGAGGGTAAACTAGGTCACAGCTAGATCGCAACTGGCACGCCTTCAAAGGGTGGTCAGTTTGGGGGCAACTGGCTGCATGAGGACTACACCAACTGTTGCGGTGGAAGTGATCCTTGGTCTTCGGCCTCTACACCATGTGATCGAGGCTGAGGCGGGGAGGGCTTTCCTGCGCTTGAAACGGCTGGGATACGTGCGAAGAGGGGAAGAGTGCAGACACGTCAAGAAGCTCCGGCTCCTGGAAGATATTCCAGTTCTGGTTCGAGCGGCTGATGAATGCTTGTCATATGGTTTTAAATTAAACTAACAGTTTTTAAATGACTCCACGATATATATATATATATATATCGTGGAGTCATTTAAAAACTGTTAGTTTAATTTAAAACCATATGATGAGTAGATTCCACGAAGTGAGGGTTTATACAGTTAACTCGATGAATGCTTGCGTAAGTACTACTTCGCTACCCCATACAGGGCCATGATTCGGGATAGAGTCATGGGAAAAAGAGAGGAATACACAGCCTAATGGGACCGTCTGGTACACAGATGGCTCATGCTCCGGTGATAGAGCAGGGGCTGGAATTTACTCCAGGAACCCAAGAACACAAGTTTGTGTACCATTGGGTGATGGTGTATCTGCATATCAGGCCGATATATATGCTATCTTGGAATGTGCGCAGATAAACCTAGACAGAGGTTATGTGAATCGACGCATAACCATATACTTCGACAGTCAGGCAGCAATTAAAGCCCTGAGTGGGTATACCAGCAATTCAGGACTTGCTAACGAATGTCGAGAACGACTTGCTAATCTTGCAAGGCTGAACGTGGTGCGGCTAGAATGGATTCCAGCCCACTCTGGTTTTGAAGGCAACGAAATGGCGGATGCACTGGCTGCGGAAGGGGCGGCAGCTCCTTTCTGCGGTCCGGGCCCGACCCTGGGCCTAACAAAACAAAAAATACGCAAGGAGACGAAGAAGTGGCTGAGGAATCAGCACCTCGCTCATTGGAATGCTCTGCAGGGTCCTAGACAATCCAAACTTTTACTGAAGGGATGGCCTAATGGACACGCTAGGGCAGCTACAGAACTACCAAGGAGTAGGCTAAGGAAGATAGCAGGACTTCTAACAGGGCACTGCTGTATGAGGAAACACCTCCACAACTTAGGAGTAGAGCAAAGTTCCCTATGTAGGGGTTGCGGCATGACTGACGAAACGTCAGTCGATGTTCTCTTAAAGTGTCCACACTGGGCTGTACTACGCAGTCCCTGTTATGGCCCCTGGAGACACAAGCAGACATTCATTGAAAAAGGCTTTGGCCTTTATTGAAGGGCTCGGCTTCATGGATGTCTAGGTAGCAGGAATGGCACAATGGGCCCGCCAGTGGCCTCAGTGCCGGAACCTTGGCTTGAGTCCAGGACAAGGCTCGCCTGCACATTTAGTAGTGGTAGTAGTAGTAGTAGCATGTCGGGAAAAACTCGACTTCTTCAATTCCAAGTGAAATTGCTAAATTTCTGAACTTTAAAGAGTGAGTATACTGGACACTTTCGATTAGAAGAACTTCGGCCACTTTATTAGCGAATACTGGAGTTGTCTTAGTTCTCAAGCGACATGACGGATGGAAATCTGCAACTATTGCGGAAATTTATGTAGCGGAGAGGGTCAGCAATAAAAGGGAAGCTGCAAATAAAATTTTAAACAATATAACGAAGCCAGAAGTCTCCTGCAGTACTTCAGGAGTAACAGAAAACTCGGTTAGAGATGGAGAAATTATGGAGAGATTTCTTACAAATTGAGAAAAAACGAGAAAACATTTTGTCTCCTTGTTTGGTGACATTCAGTTAACGAGTATGGAGGGGGGCGTTTTCATAAAAACTATTTTCACATCTTTATTACGTAAATTAGTAACTTTGAGCCACTGCTTGAGGCAATAGGAACGCCGAGTATACCGTCTGTCCGTAGTTTGATATAACACGGGATTATTATAATTCAAGATTGATTTTCTCAGATGTTCCTAATTTTAGCGCTAATATGCTTTGTAATGTCAATTTATAAAAATACATTGAAACAAAAACATATTTTCGCAATCTACCATTGAGCAACATTAATACACCTATTAGACGCCAAAAGTAGTTATGCTAGTTACTACTACTACCAATAGTTGATAAAACGAAATACAAAATAGACTGGAGCTATTAAAATAATTATTACCCGTACGATGTTTATCCATTCAAATCAAACAATTATTGTACGCCGAAACATTGTTATTAAAATTATGAAATTCTGTTCACACAAAAGCACAGTGAAAAAATAACGCGTTTCGCTGTAAATCGAAAGGCATGCTTTTGACATTTCCTTATAAACTAACAGACATTAATTTTAACCGGTGTAATTCGACGTTATAGTACAGTGTGTCTAGATATTGAGTCACAAACGTGGATTATTTTTCTTTATTAGTTTGAACTGCAATATTAAAATGATAGCAAACAATTTAATTTTAAAGAGAAGAAGCAATTTTTGGTCCAATTAAAACTTGAAAACCTTGAAATAAAAATTGACTCACGGCATTGCGTGTTAATAAAAAAATTAGTGTGGGTTCTTGTCAATGGAACACATCAACTTGGTCTGACGGTCAGATACCCCAAATTTACCTATACCAGCCAGATCCGGTCAGTTAGGTTAGGTTAGTTAACTGGTACCCCTTTTTTTTTCTGCAGGGAATTATAACCCAACGGCCGGACCCAGTTCGTAGGTACCACTTGCCAAACTGACCGCCGGAAGCCTTTCCGTTCATATTGTATATAGAGTTAGTATAAAGTATGCAACCTCCTAAGTATCTCCTCAACGGTATAATATTTTTAAATGAAATTGATTATGTCTACCCTTCTAAGAAGATCCAAGGAATTCAAAAATGCTATCAGTGGAGGGCAGGTTGGTGGTACACACGGCAGATTACTTGCCTCAGGTTACCTGCTCCAAGTAACCTGCCCGCCCACTGCCCTCGTGTAAACGCGGATTCAGATACACCATAACAGAAAAAATAATAGTAACAAATAACACAGAGAAATATTATTACACACCATGTACTACACTAGTAGGTAGACTACTCAATAATTAATTTATTTGACAATTAAAGGTTTGACATTTCATGCATGGCTAACTTAATCAAAATCGATAAATTATTGATTAACCTCAAAATGAAAAATATGAATGGAGAGTATTATTGTATGCAGAATTTCACAAGGAATTCAATAATGTAGAATTATACAGGGTGCTCTATTTGAATAACAAAGTTGATATGCATTTCTGGTATAACCGGAAATAGTACATTAAGTTTAATAGCATTTTTGAATTCCTTGGATCTTCTTAGAAAGGGATGAGCAATTTCATTTAAAAATTTTAAACCGTTGAGGAGATACTTAGGGTATTCCATACTTTATAATAACTCTGTATGGATGTATACTTGAAATATTTCAAATTTCGCGGTAGACTTGAAAACCGGAACTATAATTATTGATTTTTGGCCCTATCCCAGTTTGTCTCCTCTTTAAGAAAGAGAGTGCCAAAAAGCAGTTACAACTCTTTACTATAAACAATAATTTATTTTAAATTAATGTATTTTTTTTTTGTTTCAGCTGTAAGGGCGGATAGAATGAGAGGCGGTCGGAATAAATTTGGACCGATGTACAAACGAGATAGAGCAAGAAAGTTGCAAATAATGCGACAGCGACAATTGGCGGCACAAACGTTAAGGGGCGGACTCAGCGGCGATATGTACTCAGGTCAACCTGGTACTTCACCTTTCGCCAATATACACATCAAGCAGGAAATTCAAATACCTCAAGTATCGTCCCTTACCTCGTCGCCTGATTCATCGCCGAGTCCCATTGCGGTCGCCTTAGGCCAGGTTAGTATCGTGCATTTGGGGGTATGAGCGACATAATTTGTCCTAACAGACTAGTCCGAATTTTAATTTTCAATACAATACGTCAAATTGGGGATGTTTTTCGCTTTTACTGCATAATTACGGTATTAAATCAGGCATATTTAGAGAGTTATTGGTTATAAGGTCAAGCAGTAATAGTGCTGTCCTTATAGTGACATACGAATGTGCATTTGATGTTTTGAATAAGGGAAAATTATTAAGGTTAGTGCTTGTCCCTATTTGTGCGCGATTACTGCAGTGCACTATCCCGACTTTATTTCATGTTCCATATTTATATGTCACAATGTGTAGGTGATCTGTGTCATCTGTGACACCTACCTTAATATAATGTCATTATAGAGTTTCATGTTTCAATAACTCCAAATTTTACGTCTGTTTTAAGGTCGAGCACTATTTATTTAAGGTCATCACAATTACTGCAAGGCAGTAAATTCGTGTTTCCAATAACTCTTTAATAATGGTTTTGACGTGGAATGGAAAATTCTATAACTTTTATTCGAAACTTTCTAAGTAATTTTTGATAAGTTCGGATATAATCGTGGAAAACGTCAAATTGGGGCAGTTTTCCGCTTTTACTGCTAATACGCAGGAAATTTAGACCGGAGCAATACGTTGAAAAAGTCCCCATGCCCGGTTTGGCGAAACATTTTGATTTCAGCTGCTGGTTGTCTGTAGTATATTAAAAATGATGCTGTTGGTCCTTCTTTTCATAAAGTGTCCCATCTATTCCAGTCTTCCTGCTTTTATATATCGGACTTTATTTTCTTTCCTATTTCGATGTTTCTTTTTAATCTTCCTTCTCCATATTTTTTTACGTTTAGTCCAAGTATAGTTCTCAATATTTTCTGCTAATAATAAATGCTGACTTATCATATAGCCTTGTCAAAGTACACAAAATATCCGTAAGATGCCGCAAAAATCCAAAAAACTTGAAAATTTAAAATCGAGTATTTAAAAGGGTTGTGATAAACATGAGAAAAACTTTACGATGCTAGGCATGCAATTTTCCAGAAAATCGTTGGGTAAATTTTTGTTTTGTTTTTTCGATCTAATTCTTTAAATAATGAAAACACAGAATAATGTTCGGATCAAAATACCTTTATTTACAAAATTTGTCTCAACATTTTTTTTGTATCTGCATTAGTTTTTAAAATGTACGAAATTTTGAACATCATTTATCATGTTTTCAATTTCACGATAGTGAATAAACAATGACATTTAGAAAAAGATTTTTCATATGGAATATGCTCTAAAATGGAGTATCTACAAACACATTGGAAAAAAATAATTTTTGTAATATATTAGGTATCATCGATTTCTCACGTAAACCTCTACTAAAAAGTCGTTGTTTTTACGAAATTCCTGAAAAATTAAATGATATAACATAGTAATTCAAACATTATGGCTTAATCTTCAAATTTTATTTGAAACTTTTTCTTGTCTGCATTTTTCACAAAGATACACATACGATTTCCCACGTGAACCTTCATTTTTTTGACCCCACATTATTTTCATTGTTGTTTCAATAACAGCCTTTATTTTTAATGTAATTTGTTGAATATTTTTGTAGTTAGTATTTTACTATTTTTATTGTTGTTATTGAGGTTGTTATTACGCGGTGGCACGTATAAGCAGCTCACTCACTTGCTTTTTCACCTTTATTTGTGCTCCCTTCTCTTTCTTACCTGATACATAGGTGTGTTCTTTTGTATCGCGTATCACTTCTAATTAAGTTCATTATAAGGTTTACAAATTTTTAGATAATATCATCAACACTGTGAAAAGTTATAGAAGATTTGCAGAAAGACGTCTGATTTAAGTATTCATTGTAAATAATTGTCTATTATTTAAAAAATCTGATATTTATAGAAAAACTGTATAGTAATTTTTAAAAGAAGATGTTTAGTGGTAAAGTTTCATTGAATTAGATTAATTTCGAAAAAAGATGTTATTGAATGAAGTCTAAAAAAACAAGTAAAACTAAGCATAAAAAAAACAAAATAGGACCTATAATCGTTTATTGAAATTAATTTTATCTCAATTTACAATAGTTATTTGTGTACCAAGGCCGTAATGTTGATCTTTTTTGGCCGAATCTGAAATTTGCGGCCGAGGCGTAGCCGAGGCCAAGCAAATTTCAGGTGAGGCCAAAAATATCATACGGCCGAGGTGCACACAAAATTTTTTAAGCGAGTGTCTCATCAAATAGGTAACAACTTTTTTTTACAATTTTGTTTCTAAACAGAGACGAAACTGGAAGATTAGATTCAAATTTTTATTAACCAAATGAAAAGTGTATTATTAAGTAACAAAGATGTGTACAGAATTACTTACAGTAAGTATGATAAACAGAAGTTGGGTCATAACGAAGTTAATAAATTAGGGCATTATTTGCTATTAATTGTTATGTTAAATGTACATTTACTACATTTTGAAAATGTAATACCACTTTTAGACATGACATTGTTAACAAACATTTCATTTTCTTGATTTTCCGTAACAATGGTTCTTGCTGGAAAGCTGCTTACTGAAGTACCATCTAATTCAATTTCTTTGGAATTATTTTGAACAGAAGAACGCATACCTGAAGTACCTTTTCCTCCTGCAAGAATTCTATTTGAAATTTCCTTCTTTCTTGAAATGGAATCTTCAATGTAGCCTTCTGCTACAGAGTTAGACTTCCAACCTCCGTGGCTTTTTAACATTAAAATATCAGCCCCTGTTTCAACCAAGAGAGAGGCTGAACTTCTTCTAAAAGAATGACCCGTATACTTATTAGCATTTGGTAATTGTAGATACTGTGCAATAAGTGATGGTATTTTTCCAAAGGTATGAACACCAACAACTTGTGTAGAACATTTTCCTTGGCGATAATTTATAAAAAACGTTTGATGACGTACATTGAAAGGTCGTAAATTTAAGTATTTTCGAATCAGCTGTAGGGCACTTATATTTTCAATTATTTCATCAGTTATTGTAAATACTCGTTTTTTACCGGTTTTTGTCTCCGGGACTGTGATTACTAACAAGTTTCCTTTGTCTTGAATATCATTTATAGACAACTGCCTTAGTTCATTTCGCCTACAAGCACCAGTCAATCCAATTATCAAGCAAACCTAAAAATATTACAATATAGTTATAAGAACAATGAACTTTAAAAATATTGTGTTTTATTACCTTCCACATTAAGTAGTTCTTATCTGGAGCTTCTGTTAAGAATTTATTGATATCGTCTCTTGTAAAAACTGCCGACTTTTTCGCTTCGTAACCCACATTTTGCTTTTTCAAAAAAGCATTCAGTTTTGAAAACTTGCTGATATCAATGTTATTTTTGACCATAATTGTTGATTTTAACATCGAGTATACGGACCATAATGTTGATGATTTTGAAACCTTGGCCTTTTCCAGAAAAAATGCGAGAAGTACTTCTTCTTTTAATTTTTTAATCTTATGTATGTTGCACCATTCCATAAAAATCTCATACTGGTTTAAGTAAATCTGCCTGGATTTTTCAGGTAATAAATTTAGAGTCGCTGCATTGGCGGCTTCATAAATTTCAGCTGGATTGTCACTATCACTGTCACTCATTTTTCTTTTTAACTGTTTTTTATCACAGTATACACCGTAAATGTGGTTTTTATTATTTGTTAGTTATTTATTTTACATTTCATTTCACTGACAGAAACGGAAAGCTTGTAAATAAACAGCCTGGCAACGGAACCTTTCCTTTTGTTTTATGGGTAAATAATTCAAACATGCAAATTAAGTGTGTCTAGTAGGCCGCCTTCATAATTTGACAATCTTAATATCGGACGTGGAAATAACTCAAATAAGCAAATTAAATGTTTCTAGTAGGTTGCCCTCATAATGACTTTGTTTGCAAAAGCGGCCGTAAAGTAAAAAAGCGGCCGTAAAGTAAAAAAGCGGCCGTAAAGTAAAAAAGCGGCCAAAAAAGATACACTTTAGGGACGTTAATAGATCCGTAAAACTTCATTTTTTGTGACACTCGCTTAAAAAAAAACTTTTCAGATAAAATTTGTAGATAAATGTATTAGCTACAATTTTTGATCTGAACATTTTTCTGTATTTTCATTATTTAAACAATTAGAGGGAAAAAACAAAAAAAAATTACTCAACGATTTTCCGGAAAATTGCATGCCTAGCATCGTAAGGTTTTTCTCATGTTGAACACAACCAGTTTATAGTCTGTACAGAAAGTACGAGGAGTAATAAATCATTCAT
>CAJUYI010002411.1:9508-32223 GCA_910591695.1 Galerucella pusilla
GTAGAAGACATACTTCCATTTTATCTCCTTCCTTGCTTTTTCTCAACATCATCACTTAATCTAATATGTATCTTTCTTTTCTTGCATAGTTTATAAGTGATTTCAAAAGTAAAAGAAAGCCCTGATAATAAACACTGGTATTACTCAATCATTTCAATAATTTTTATTTACAGCTGCACCTACTGGGGATCATGTTATAAGTTTAATCGATGAAATATCTTTGATGTTTCCACCATCTCCACCACTATCCCAATTGGAAGACTTAGATCAAGATCTATTTTGTAATGGAGACAATCGTCCAGTTAATTGCGGGAAAAATTGCGAGTGCGTACACAACGTAGATATTCCTCTTAATGCCATTGTGGAAGTAGTATTAGTAGATGAAGGTAAGATAAATAAATATTAAAATTAAATTAACGTTACCAATTACCATATCAATTATCCAAATGGGTGAAACTTCAAACAGGAATTTTCATTGATGTAAACATAAATGAAGGAATTGTGATTATTATTGACCTAGCACCAAGATAATTGAGGTGCGAGGTTTATAAATGTCTTCAACACCATGGTGTATATAAAATTTTTCCTATTACTAGCCAAATTTAAGACAAAAATTAAAAATAATTTACAAACGCACCACGGAAAGCGTTTACTCCGTTGTCTTACTGACAAGTACACTATCAGTTTTCGATATATTATGAACATACTCGTTAAGTAATCAGTCATTTTTGGTTGAGCGGGCATTTTCATTCAAATAATTTTATTTTGTTAGGTAATTTCAAGCAGCAAATATGTTAAAGACAATCTACTGGGTATACAAAATTATGTTGCACAAGTTTTTGTCGAACTATCCCTGAATTCTCAAAATATTTGAATTAGTCCATTATTGACCTAGGCACATATAAAGATAACAGATACGAAAGCTTGACAGAGAACAGTAAACAGAGAGAGAGATGGGTGGACATACCCATTTAAATGCTCATCGTCTTATATCGACTCCGTCCGGGCTGTTTCGCGAAATTTGTCAGCAGGGTTGTCAATTTGTATAATATTTCCTTTAATTTACGATCATAGGTCAAATATTTTATAAGCATTTTTTTAAGGGTGATAGTTATACAGATACAAATATTCGAGAATTACTTGTTTTAAATCAACAACAATACAACAATACACAAATTCACAGATAGCTATATGCACAGATTCCTCATCCTCTATACATTCGATAAAAAACGCATTTACCAGCCATCCTATAGCACAAGATATACATGACAGATATGAACTACTTAGAATTCAAAACGTAACAGTCACCATCATATGGGTTCCTTCCCACGTCGGGATCATAGGAAACGAAAAAGCCGATTGCCTTGCAAAAGAAGCCTCTTCTTTTTCCAACACCATTGACCTACAAATTTCTGGAGACGTAAAAGCTTATTTTAAAAAAGTAAATTTAATCACCTGGCAAAATCATTGGAATCAAGTCACTTCAATGCTACGTAACATTCAACCGACAGTGAACCAACCTACCTACTTTGGTTTATCCAGACGAAACATGGCTATTGTTCGTAGACTACGTATTGGACACACTCGACTCACACATGGATATATAATGACATCATCTTCTCTGCCAAAATGCCAGTATTGCCACACGACACTAACAATAAAACATATACTCTCTGAGTGCCCACATTTTGCCATGAAACGCCAACAGCTTGGTATAAAACCTAATATAGAAGACATACTGAGTAACAAGAACCAATTGGATAAGGCGATCCAGTTCCTGGAGGAAGAGCAGCTCATAAACAAGATATAGTACCGCCACTTACACTTTATTCACTGATTACAACAATTGTTTTTTTTGTCAATCTATGTTATATAATATATTCGTAAATATTTGTAATGTAACTCGTGCTAATGGCCATAGCTGTCACATGCACGTTAAGCTGAATAAAAAAATAAAAAAATAAAAAATCAATTTCATTAACATTGAAAGATTTATACAATTAAAAAGATTATTATGTAAAAAAATCATACCATAAATATATACTTTTTTCACAAACCACATCCTTGGCAACCATGCACAATAACGGTGACGGCTAACCTAAGCTAACATAATCAAAACGTCGAAGCATGCTTAAAATCCCTTGTAATCTGTTCTCAAAATTCATAACGCCATTTTTGTTTCCTTCATTGTTTGAAGGTGTTCAATCGGCGATATTAATTGTGTTATTTGACTAATCGATTGTGCGTTGTTAAGGTAGCAGAGTTTCCTGTAACACACAACTACCGAATAAACCAAAAAAATAGGATTGTATAACAAAAAACTTCGACAAATTCACGTCAAACGTCAAAGCAATCAAGTGACAGATGGTGAAAAACTTTAAAAAATCGTTGCGTTATGAATTTACCGCCCTTGGGCTGCTAAACAATACTTTCCGCCCTATTTCTGGTGTTCCGGTGAAATAGGCAAAAACGTACTTTTTTCAATTCTAGATGTGAAGTTAACAATTATTGCT
The DNA here is from genome assembly GCA_910591695.1 of Galerucella pusilla. Classification (NCBI taxonomy): domain Eukaryota; kingdom Metazoa; phylum Arthropoda; class Insecta; order Coleoptera; family Chrysomelidae; genus Galerucella; species Galerucella pusilla. The sequence goes on from CAJUYI010002411.1 coordinate 12,022, forward strand.
TCTTCTAGCCAACTGAGAAGTTGAATTTCTCTATTAGTGGTTAATGATTGTTTCTATTATTAACCTAGGTCAACCAAGGTCAACCAAGTCAAATTGCATCGTGAAAATACTTTGGATTCCATCCCATATTAGAATAAAAGGAAATGACGAGGTCGATCGTAATGCGCGGGAAGCAATAACTAGTGAAACCGCGAGTGAAGTGCAAACGGTAGTGAACGTCGACATAAAACCGCTACTTAAAGAAAAAGTGCAACAATTGTGGCAAAATGAGTGGCAAATATCCCAATCTAAACTACGCGATGTGAAACCGGATGTGAAACCTTGGTCAGAATTAATAAACAATAGATCACTACAAGCGTCTACAAGTTATCTTAACTAGGCTACGGATAGGACACACTAGACTTACCCATAGATATATATTGAGTAAAAGTGAACCCCCTCAGTGTGAAATATGCAACATTCAGCTAACTGTTAAACATTTACTAATCGAATGCCCAAAGTTTGAACAATCAAGACTAGACAATAACATAAACGACTCACTGGAACTTATACTTGGTGAAAAATCTAATCACGAAAATCTTTTTAAATATATCAAAGAAATCAACATACTTACAAAATTATAAGTAATTTTGTGTATATTTATATATTTATGTATATATTTATGTCGCTAATTACCCCAGAGGTAGATGCGACTTTTTTGTAAATAAAAAAAAAAGAAGTTGAATTTCTCTATTAGTGATTAATAATTTCTCCTACTGTGGACCTAGTTCAATAATGGACAAATATTTTGAGAATTCAGGGATAGTAGATCAATAAAAACTTGTGCAGCATAATTTAATATTTCCAGGAGAATGAATTTAACATGCTGCTTGAAATTACCTATCAAGTTAAAATTATTCAAATAAAAATGCCATAAGTTTAAAATTCGCGCTCAACTAAAAATGACTGATGACATAAAGAGTACGTTCATAATATATCGAAAACTGACAGTGTACTTTTCAGTCAGACGGCGGGGTGAGCGCCTCTCGTGGTGCGTTTGTGAATTATTTTTAATTTTTGTCTGGAATTTGGATAGCTGTGAAGTTGACAATTATTGCTTCTTCTAGCCAACTGAGAAGTTGGATTTCGCTATTAGTGGTTAATAATTTTCTATTATTAACCGAGGTCAATAATGGACAAATTCAAATATTTTGAGAATTCAGGGATAGTGGTTCAACAAAAACTTGTGCAACATAATTTTGTATACCCAGGAGATTGTTATTTACATATTTGCTGCTTGAAATAAGGAATAAAGATAAAATTATTTGAATAAAAATGCCATTAGGTTAAAATTCGCGCTCAACCAAAAATGACTGATGACGTAACGAATACGTTTATAATAAATCGAAAACTGACAAGTGTAGGTACTTGTCAGTCAGACAACGGGGTAAACGCTTCTCGTGGTGCGATTGTGAATTATTTTTAATTTTTGCCTCAAATTTGGCTAGTAGTGGAAAAAATTGTATATACACCATGGTGTTAAAGACATTTATAAACCTCGCACCATATTCCGCTCGGGGCGAAGCCACTCGCAAAATAATCTTGGTGCTCGGTCAATAATAATAGTCTTCACCACCTTGGTGTATAATATACTATTCTTCCCTCTTATTTTAACTATGTGATAAATGAAGAAACCTGTAAATCTATTATATTCAAATTGTTTTCAATAAAAATTCCAATTCCCGGATTGTTATGCCCATTTGCACTAACGTCGTGAGAGTCCTGTATAATAAAATTCCAAATAGTTCCATTATATCGCTTATACAATGAATAAAATATTTTTTCTTTTTCTTTCAGTACAATCGCCAAATCTGAGCCATCCTTTCCATCTTCATGGATATAACTTCAATGTTGTCGGTATTGGTAGATCGCCAGATCAAAACGTTAAGAAAATTAATTTGAAGCATGCGTTAGATTTAGATAGAAGAGGATTATTACACAGGCAGTTCAATCTACCCCCCCTAAAGGATACCGTGGCGGTGCCAAATAATGGATATGTGATATTTAGGTTTAGAGCAGACAATCCAGGTACGTAAAACGTTGGATATTTTCACCAATCTCAGATGATACTGAAATTACTTCATAGCGTTTTTTCCATGAAAAATTTGAAAAAGTATTTGAAACAATCAGAACATCAATTTTAAGTATCAGGGGAATGGAGAATCGTAACTCACAAGTGCCACAAAAGTGGCATAATCCTGATATTACATGTAGTGATGATCAAAGCAAGACCAAGTCTTGGTCTTGGTCTTGCTTATTGGGTCGTGGTCTTGGTCTTGCTTATTGGGTCTTGGTCTTGGTCTTGCTTATTAGGTCTGGTTCTTGGTCTTGCTAGCCTAAGGATAGTCTTGCAATATTTTGAAAAAAGGGGTAGGTGGGTATGGAAATATCTCTCGATATAAATTGCTCTCTTATTGTCCATATTTATCGACTTAAAATCCACTGAAGTATGTAAAATGTCCACTGAATCGATTGGTGAAGACTTGAACGTTCTATCTTTCCAATTAGTCGAGTTATGAATATGTTTTGTTTTGAAAAGTGGATTTTCGAAAATTTCATAACTCCATTTGGAGAAGAAAACATAATTTTATACCAAAACAAACTGTGGCAGTCAATTTCTCGTCCCAAAAAATCCCTTAAAACAAATTTTGAGTATTTTTCATGTCGAAAACACTTTTTTTTGTCGAATATTTTGAAGCAAGTGGTAGGTAGATACGGAAATATCTCGCGACATAAATTGCTGTTTGCTAACTCTCCTATTGTCCATATTTATCCACTGAAGGATGTAAAATTGTCCACTGAATCGATTGGTGAAGACTAGAACGTTCTATCTTTCCAATTAGTCGAGTTATGAGTATATTTTGTTTTGAAAAGTGGATTTTCATGACTCCATTTGGAGGAGAAAACATAATTTTATACCACAATACACTTACTCACGGTATGTTCTTGTGCATGTAGCCGACAGCGTGTGACGTCATGTGGGAATCACAATCAGTAATGTACAATGCTAAATATATGGGAAATACCTCCAACGTTTGAAAAAGCTACTGTGTTAGCGAAACGCGTCACTTTATGTTTAATTATAATGTAGATTTTACAAAATAAAATTGTTTGATTCCATAACGGGAAATACTCTGTTTGTGTTCAATTTTCATGCATATTTCCACTTTATAAATGATTATTTAAATGCTACTTGCAAGACCAAAGGACCAAAAATTAACGACGTTGTTGCCTAGCGACAAGTTACAGAAAAGACGCAGGACCAAGACCAAATACGTAAGACTCGTTCAAACAAATAATTACGTTTATGTATTTTTAATATTATTTAAATAATGAATAATTATTTCCAACCATGATGATCTTTAAAAGTAAATAAAAATAAGTAACAGGTAAAATGAATAAGACCAAGACTAAATAAGCAAGACCACGACCAAGACCGAATAAGCTAGACCAAGACTATCCGAGTCTTAGGCTAAACTCAGACGGACTACAGCGACGCGACTAGTTTGTGTTTTTGTTGTCGTCATCTGTCGTTGAAGACGACTTCAATTAACGACAATGGTGTTCGGTAGTGTTCATCAGTTTCAGAATGTAGAAACGAGGAGTGGCCAGTTGTCGCATTGCGAATGCGGTCTGTCGTCCATGTGTTTTGCATTGAACCACCAACAACGACAATTTTGTGGGTGATACCGTCCACAAGAAGTCGTTCGTCTGAGTACTGCGCTAATTCTATAACAATTTTTAATATAACCACGACCTCCGCCCACTAACAACCACTGACGCGTCGCTGTAGTCCGTCTGAGCTCAACCTTAGTCTTGGTCTTACTTTGCTTAACACTACTATCAATTAAATTAATCCTAAGCTTAGGATTGTGTAGAACTTAACAATTAACAATTTATTTTTTCCAGGTTGGTGGCTATTCCATTGCCATTTTCTTTTCCACATCGTGATAGGAATGGGTCTTATAATTCACGTAGGAACCCAACACGACTTACCACCAGTTCCTCATTCGTTTCCCAAATGCGGTCACCATTTACCGCCTATAACAGGGCCACCTCCTCTCGACATTTACCAGTAATATATCGCTCATTGGTTATTTTTAAGGAAAAAACGAGATAATATGTTTCAAATCATTTGTTATAAAAAACGAAATAAAACGATATGAAAGTTTAGATTAATATTATCATTTCGTTGATAGTAAAATTTGGTACAACAAAATATAATAGGTATCTGGAAGAATTCGATAAATATAATGTGAACTAACTGACTGGAATTTCATGTCACCGAATTTGATGGTACTACAAGACCATATTTAATTTTCTATATCTTCTAACATATGAACAAAATATTGTTAAGTTTATCTATAACTAATAGTTGATATGTCAATGTAGCAAATGAAAATTGGTCTTTTTTAACAAACACTTATTTTTAATTAGACTTATCTAAACGAAGGTTTGTTCAAAAGTTAAAGCACGTGTTCGTCAATCTTGCCTACATTTTCCTTTGATCGGCATACAGTGATCAAAGGTTTGTTCTGTGAATACATTTGCCAAACATGGAACTAAAATTCTGTAATCATACCTGTATATTTTTATAGCTGCCATTCATCAAAGATGCAATATCAGGGAAGTAGGTCTAAGTGATTTTTATATATATTCAACTTCAAATCAGCTTTGATAACAAACAACCCTGTAACATTTCTCAATTTTTTAATTTTATGGAATGGGCCTTTTCTCAGTAATTTCAACCTCTAAGAATTGCAGACAGGTGATTTAGAAGGAGCTAACTCCAAAATTTATTCCAACGATTGGAATAATAATTGTTATTATTGTTATTTTGATTACAATATGTTATTTTAAAAATCTATTTTCGTCCAATATTTCAACCACAACGAAATTCGTAAAGTAAATCAATCTAATTAATATAAATTCTAGGTTAGGTGACGTTACCTACCCTTAGGTCAAAAGAGTGTTCAAATTACCAAAATATATGCCTAATATTTTTATTAAACTCGTTTATATTCCATTGTACAAGGTGTAAAATTATCAGTGAGCTTTAAAATTTATTTGTTTAGTAGATTAAAGTATCTACTGAAATGGCCCATTATCATTAAATGAAATATTTATCATTAAAACTGAATTATGTATATGACATTATCTCATTCCCCTTGTAGAAACTTATTATTCAATATTTAATGATATATATTTTTAATAATATAAATGTAAATGCTATATTTACCTTACCGATCGATCAAAGACGCCGTTTTAGCTCTAATACCTCAAAAAAATAAACCCTGTTTTTGTTTGTATTCTCGAGTAGGTTATTTTTAACACATATTTGTAGAGAACTGCGTATTTTGAATGTAGATTTATAAAATAGATAAGTACTGTTTCGTTACGTAAAAAATAAAAAAATAAAATCAATGTATATTTGTTAATGTTTCGTTTGTGTTTATAAATGTTCAGAATATATTGTTTAAAAATATAATTATTGTGTTTTATTACAAACTTTTGATTTGCTTGCTAGAACGTTTAGCGATTGAAGGAAGAAGATAAGGCAAGTGCATTTAATTAAAAAAAAGTTATCACTTCATAGACTAGAAATTTGTTATGTTTAATGAAATTGTTCCATAAATAAGGATATTTTGAACAGAATATGATTTAAAAGCATTTAATACTGAGCCACAGCCCTGAGATAAGGAGTTTTTAAAATAAATTGGAATTGAGAAAATAATAAATGATAACAGAAAAATTTAGAATTTAAAAAGAAGGGTGATCCTAAAAAAATTGAGGCTTTGTGATAGAAATAAAGTTGTTGAATTTGGAAAATTTTAGTAAACCTCATCTACCCGCAACATTTTCCCGCACATTAGATTGGTAGAAGAGGTTCCATTGAATGACCCCCCAAGATCGCCTGATCTATCACTCTTGGACTTTTTTTTATGGGGTTATTTAAGAAGGGTTGCTTATAAAACGCAACCGAACTCTTTAGAAGATCTTCGCCACCGGATAACTGTGGCATGTGGTGAAATAACTCCTGTTATGCCACAGATTATATAAGAGAACAGATACGAATCCCGGTAAAACATCAAACGATTTTCAGCTCCGTCGTCAATGACCTTGGACCTTTAACTCGGTATGGCCGCGATGTTGCCAGTTTAAAATATTTTCTGAATTTCTTACCAAATTGCACTGTTGACTCGGGGACAATAACAATTTCTAGTGCCGGATCTAGTTTTCTTGGAAGTTTCCACTAAATCTTCAAAACTACGCCATGAATTAAAACAATAATCATAATCGAATATATATTTATGTATTCATTAAATACCTATATGTACATTCGTATGATTTGTTATAAATAGTCATTACTCTTGGGAAATTGATTAATAAATACATGTTTAGATAACACAAATAATTACAAAAATCAACCAAATTTTAAAGTACAAATAATTCTTAATTTATTTATTATCAAAGGGAATACAATATACACCTATGAAAGAATTTTGATAATAATTTGTAGCACCAAAGTTAATATAAAAAGCTTTAAAATTTCTTTTATCATAGGCCGGGATATTAAATTAAATACTCTCATCCCTTGGAAATCGGAAGAACTTTATTTTTCTTTCCGAATAAAATTTATTTAGGCAGTCTCTGTATGAACAATACACTCCGCCGTGATGTTTATTCATTTTATAAGAATAATAATCCATACCACTATAATTTTATAGTTAATATTACCACAACGCACAATCGATTAGTCAAATAACACAATTAATATCGCCGATTGAACACCTTCAAACAATGAAGCAAACAAAAATGGCGTTATGAATTTTGAGAACAGATTACAAGTGATTTTGAGCATGTTTTGACGTTTTGATTATGTTAGGTTAGGTTAGCCGTCACCGTTATTGTGCATGGTTGCCAAGGATGTGGTTTGTGGGAAAAGTATATATTTATGGTATGATTTTTATACACACTTAAAAAAATTATTATAAAATATTAGACCTATGATCGTAAGTTGAAGGAAATATTATGCAAATTGACAACCCTGTTGACAAATTTCGCGAAGCAGCCCGAACGGAGTCGACATAAGACGATGGGAATTTAAATGGGTATGTCCACCCATCTCTCTCTCTTTTTACTGTTCTCTGACAAGCTTTCGTATCTGTTCTCTTTATAATCTGTGATTATGCAACAAAATATCAGGAACAGTGTTAAACAAATGTTGTATTACTGTTTGGAAGTGAACGGATCACAATTTAAATACTTATTTCAAATAAAACTTTTCTAACAATTTCTTTTTATTTCCTTCAGTCACATTTCCAGCTGGTTTTTGTCATTAATTTCAACACTTAACACAAAAATGTTAGCATGCCTTTAAAGAGAATCGAGATACCTTTCAAATTATGTGCCACTCGACCCCCCATGCCATCAAAGATTCTGGAAGGGGATGACCGTACAAACATAAGTTACATATCAAAAGTTGTCCCCCTCGAAAACAAAATCGACTTGTCTCGGTGATTGCCTTGCCGCAAAAACCTCCCCCGCCAACAATATTTGAGGTGTACTAATAAGCCACACTGTATGGTTATCGGAATATGAACAAATAAAACTGATTGGCAAGGAGCTTCATGGTATGGAGAATTAAAATTGCATAGAGAGAAAGAAGAACGAGGGAAGGAAGGAGGAATTTTCGTTAATTAAAATTTAAATTATTCTCAATCATATTTAATCCATAGAAAGTATTAATATCTTGGACACTCTTGGAATGTTTAGACTCCATGGTTTGGAATGTCAAAATTAAAATAAAAACTAAGTATTGTGGAGAAATATCAAAATCAAATTAAGGTAGTAACTATTGACGCGGGGAAACAACACACAAAAGAATAATAATAATAATAGACACAAAAGAACAATAATGATAAAAGGACGATAATAATAATAATAATAATAAAAATAAAGGAACAATTGACTTTTAATGCTAAGCGATACGCTATCTGGCGGAATAAACTCGCATCAATGTCACGTGACCAGCAAGTGTGATTGCTTTGTATTTATCATATCCAAGTGTGCATTTGTGTGAGGATTATAGTTGTTTGATAGTGATAAATAGTTTGTTAAAAGTGAAAATGACCAGCAGAGCAAATTGTTGTGTACCTGGATGTAACTCTGTGTACAAAAAAAACCCTGATTTGACCTTTCATCATTTTCCAAATGAGGGTCAGAGAGTCGAGAGTATTGGAGAATCCGGAATGATGACTATGGTTGATAGAAAGAAACTGTGGGAGATCAAATTGAAAATAGGAAAGAGAGTTACCAAAAACATGAGAGTTTGCTCTGAACATTTTGTCGGGGACGATTTCATAACTCCTAGTAATTGTAAGTATTTTGTTTTTTATATTAAATGTGGTTGAAATAATTATCTAACAATTTTTCAGGGGGCTATCAGAAACGGTACCTGAAAAAGACTGCTGTACCAAGTAAAAACTTACCTGTGTCCAGTGTTATAACAAAATCAAAAAGTCTGAAGATAGAAGAGAAAAAGAGAAGATAGGTATGAAAAACTTACTGAAAGAAGACAGGCAAGTTCTCTTGCTGATTATTTTTATTGAAGTCAAAACTAAATAACTATACTTACTAACTATTGGTCATTTCAAATTTTACGTTAATCAACTCCCTTCCACCTCCAAGGATGACATGATATCGAACTCATTTAGTGCATTTGATGGAGCTAAAGCACTACTGGAGCTTCAACATTTGTTGAATGCGAGGATGTTGATGATATATTCACAATTATTTGTGGTATTGTTAATTTGCAAATATTTATAAATTAAATAATACACAGAAATTTCATATTTTTATTCTATACAGGAAATGTCACACTATTTTTGAGAAATAATAACTATTTTCCTGACTTGATGCATCTTGAAATAATTCTTCTAAAAAAATTGTTGTTGTTAACCAATAGTTTATATATCCTTAAATATTTCAGAGATAAAAATTAATTTATCAATTAATATATTTATAGTATTCATGGTAAATCATGATGAATAATAAATACAGTTGTTTATAAACAGATATTGAAAATCTGTTCAGCTCGTGCTTACAATAGTTGTGCTTCTCATACAGTCTCCTTACCTATTCCCACCTCCTCTCTAACAAAAAAATCTATTATATATGATAGTGAAATATTATTTAATCATTTGCCATTAAACATTAGGAAAATAAATAACAAAATGCATTTTAGGAGAGAGGTAAAAAGATTGTTGACATCAAGTGACTACTATAAAGTTTCGGAGTACTGTCAATTCTTTTGCATAGTGTTATGTTTGCTTAGGATTCAGTAATTTACATATTATATTGTTGTTTTTTGTATCTTGTATAAATATTTTAAGTCTTGTTGTTATAGATTTATCTTTAAAATTAATTTGTTGGTCTAATTGTTCTTAGGTTATGATGCTTTAATTATAAGTTGTGAATCTTGAATTAATAAATCTATTTTTGACTTTGATATAATCTTGTAGGCATCATTCAATACCTGTTATTTTATTCTTGTGCCTTCTTTTCCATTCCAATGTTCCTTGCTGGCAGCACATGCTTTCTGAAGTGCCTGCCTTACAGCTGCAAGTAAATGTCTGTATTTCAACCTTGCAATCTGAAATAACTAAAAATATTCCATTGATTTCATGGGGATCACTTTTCACTGCACTAGTTTGCAAACAATAGGATTTGATCATCCATTTTTGCCCACTTTTTCTCTGACTCCACACACAATAACATGGTTCTCTGCAAGAACAGCTTCACCTTTTACAATGCATCTGCTGTTTGGAGAAGCAGATAAATAATCAAAAATTGAGGACAATGACAGAAACATCTCTTCAAAAAAATATCAGAAAAATATATAACAGATTATCCTGTTCGAAAAAATAAAAAAACTTGCTCAACCACAATAAACTCTTAGGTTATTTACAATGCAATCACACTTGGCGTCAAAAAACATATGTTTTTCGACAGAATGACAGCGGGGGAAAATTAAGGTTAAAATGTCAATAGAAATAATCTAGTTAAAATTGAAATAGGTAATTAGAAACGGTTAGCTTCATAAAAAAAATAAATAAACATCGAGGAATTCATTACATAAATAAATAGCTAGGAAATTAATTGATTTTTACAAAAATTCGGAGACGACTCGTGTAACGATTATTTCATGATAAATTTTATCGTTTTTACATGCTCGAACGTAAACATATAATTGGAGAGATATAGCAGATGCAACAGACTAATTACAATTTTTAATTTCCTTCAAGGGATTACTGAGCATGCTCAGTTTTCATAGGATACGGACGCTGTTGCTTCTCCAGTGATTTTCCCAACAGTTAGCAGTCGAACCTCGGAAAATTCGGAGTTGGGAGATCAATAGCGGGTGAAAATTTCTCCTACATTCTGATTTGCTATATTATAAGTTTGTGTTTTGTAACTTTATGGATTACTTTGAAGATTTTATTTATGGCTTGATGATTTATTACCTATCCAGTAAGTAACTATTTTATTTGTTAATTTCAGCAACCAGCTATTTTTTATTGTATTATAATATAAGCAGTTTCCACCAACAAAAAATTCAATGAATAAATAAAGAATCCATTTCCTTGGAACACTATTAATAGAAAAACATATTAGTCAATTACCTCCATTATGTTAAAACTAATTTGTTGCCTCTAATGAATTAGATGTTAGTTTTTTGTTTCTACGAGATTGGGCATCGACGTCTCTGGTCATTTACCAATTAACTACTTGAATTCCGACAGCTTTTATGGACCTATAACTTGGAAACCGATTAAGATATCGGCTGAACGGCTTGAGGGATTACATTTTTTTCACGCAGTTGCCAATTTAGTAGTTTTTCCCTAGACTCCAGGAGATCAATAACTTACACTTTAAATGAAACACCCTGTATGTTTTTGTACCGTTGGATAGGCTTAAGGTTCTACTTTTTGAAAATTTGGTTTAATAGCAATTTAAGGAGCAGAGCAGATATACTGCAAGGTCTGCAAGTCGTTAACTACATTTATGTCATGTCCTGGTGTAATTGTACATTCTCTTCCACCTCTTCACCACTCGCACACTATCTGCCTGATTAGCTAGGTTGTTTCCTTCTATCCCACAATTATTGGGAGTCCATATGAAATTGGTCTCTTTACCTTCAATGTTGAGTTGTCACTAGAGTTAGGATATTTTGTATGAGAGCATCAGAGGTATTCTGAAGGGCGTCTGAGCAGATAACTACTACTTTTTGCAATTGCGAGGAAAAATAACCATTTCATTCACCGATTCCCTACTAGAACAATTGTCTTAACAACATATTTAAAAGTCAGACATGTAAAAATAAGCTAAGTTCATTTATTTCTTGTGGAGCTTTAAAGCGTCTGACAAAAGTTCTGGCCCATGAAAAGTGTCTGACGCTTATGGTATAATTTTATAATAATACTCCAAAATATATATAAAAATCAGCTATAAAAATTTAAGATAAATAGCTATTAAATTTAGTTACCTTTCACACCTGGTACCTGCCCAGGTGTCACTCGGCAAGCTCCACAAGCGCGCAGGTATTCTGTGCACATAGGACACTACTGAGAACATGAGGTTTCATTTATGTGAAAATAAGTTGTGTCTTATCGCTCTGGGATCTTACTCTATATTAATTTACATTAATTAATTGGTTAATAACGCTGTAAAAAACAAAATATTTCGCTTAGGTACAGATATCAGTTTTTGTAAAAAAAACGGAAAATATCATTGAAATGACAGTTGTCATTGACTTTTAATTAATGTGGGATTTAAATAAAAACTTTGGAAATATCCTTCTTTTACATCGTTTTTGTCACCTCCACATCAAAAATACAAACTAGTAAAACGTGAAATGGTCATTTTTGGTCATTATTTCCTGGCCTAAACCTTTCTGACATTATTTGATCGGCAAATACCGTTTTATGTCGCTTTTTATTAAATCAAAAAAATACAGGGTGTACCAATCTTACGACAAACTTCGGTATATGGGTTATTTCAAGAGATATCAAAAAATGTTATTGACAAAAATAGTGGATGTGCTGAAGGTCCATATTTTGAAATTATATCGAACTATACAGAGTGCTGCATAACAAACCAAACATGATTTTTCAAATGGGCGGGCACCCCTGTATATTATACCGAATTCGGATTGGTTACATTTTTTTGAAGCTTTTGATATAAGGTTTTGCCACGTTTTGCCAGAGTCCTTCAAAAGATATGGACACGTTTATGTGAAAGTCGTAGGTAAATCAACGCTCTGTAGCTTGTTGCACGTTAAAGAAAAAAATGTATTTTGCCAAACAGAGTTTTGTAATATGATGCAATATCTCCGTATCCTATTAAATTTCAATTATATTAAATCGGGTGACCGAGCTGGCCGATCAGTTGGGCCCCCTCTTACAGCATTGCATTGATGTTAACGGTGAACACTTTGAACCTTCAGCTTAATATTACGGTTAGATTTATACTTTTAGTAGCTAGTTCTGTTTAGAATGAATGATTCATTAACATTTATCATTAATTAGGGTTTTTTGTTACATACAATATTTATTGCTTTCACATAATAGATCAAAAATAATAGTTTACAATAAAGCATTACTAGATAACTCTGTTTTTATAAACTTTGGGTATAGGGAATGCTTGACAAACATTAAAGTTAAATAATCGAAGATTCTATTTTTGCTATAAAATACAGGGTGTTCCATTTGAAAGAAGAAAGAAAATGACAGGTTCGAGTTTCCGTTCACCCTGTATATAAGAAAGAATATAATTGAAATTTAATAGGATACGGATATATTGCATCATGTAACGAAACTCTGTTTGGCAAAATACATTTTTTTCTTCAACGTACAACAAGCTTCAGAGCGTTGATTTACCTACGATTTTCACATAAACGTGTCCATATCTTTCGAAGGACTCTGTATAACGTGGCAAAACCTTATATCAAAAGTTTCAAAAAAATGTAACCAATCCGAATTCGGTATAATAATACAGGGGTTCCCAAAAATCATACAGGGTGGGGCACTATGAACGAACTATTCTCTGGCTTCTTAACGGCAAATATAATTAGAAAAAATAAGACGTAGAATTGAGTAGATCACTCAGGACTATAATTTAAATAATTTTGGAATATACAGGGTGCTCCAAAAAGCGTGCCGTATCAAAGTTAGGTTCCTTTAAATGGAACACCCTGTATTTTATCACATTTTGAATTGTACTATTAAAAATAATGTAAGTTCATCAACATTTCCCTATACCTATCTAGTTCAGTTTCCAGGATAAATCGATTTTACATAATTTGTAAACCCTCCGAAAAAATACAATAACTTCAAAATAAAAACGAATAACCACATTTGCTTTACACCATCTCACTAGAAGCTTTTAGCATTCCGTTTCCAATATTTACTGGTATGCTATCATATACAGGGTGTTTTTAATATGACAGTATAAAACCAACCATTTAATACATAAATTCCTGGCTTAATTTAAATGGAACACCCTGTATCTGTTGGGTCTGTTAAACGTGGGAATTTTATTACCTCTCAGTTGGTATTAGGGTTGCCTATATCTAACTCTGATAGTTCTCGAGAAATTTTAAATTTGTTTTTTAATATTCAATTATTTGCTGACATCTAGTTACCTATGACATGATACGCCGATGAAAAGTTTTTAAAAATTTAAAATTTGTTATTTTGACAGTAAGTGCTTTGTTGTATGATTTATTATTGATAAATTGAAGGTCTCTTAAATCAGAATTTCATTAAGGGTACTCAATCATTTACTTTGCAATAAGATTAGTAAACAAACTTAACGCTAACTGGATAGTCCGGTCTATTTACACATTCAAGGTTACATAAATTCCCAACCAGCTGAAAATTGGCATAGTTGTTCTAAATATCATTATAAAGGAAACCTCAAAAGTCCTCATCGATCCGAGGTGTGCTAAAAATTTGGCACGGGGTCAAAGGTCAAAAAAATTAGTATTTTGCGATTTTTAGCGAAACGGTGAGTTTTTTCGCAAAATTACTCCAGTACAAAATTGTAGATCACAAAATTCTTTACAAAAAATGTAGGAATAATTTTTTTTCCAAAAGCCACCATTTTGGAGATATAACGCTTTGAAAAGTTGGATCAGTCGTAATCCCCTTATTTTGCACACTGCTGAGATTTTGTATGTTTTAAAACTATTGGAAAATAATATTGTACATAATAGTTGGTAGAAATAACGGCGGAGTAATGAAAAATGAAATAGTTAAAATATAAAGCTACTCGTCTGATTCATAATTTTCTAAGATTACTGTTTCTTCTTCTTAATCTTCTTCTCGTTCTTCTTCCTGTTCGTCCTCTTGTTCTTCTTCTTCTTCCATTTCACACGTAAACTGTCCCGGTAGCGATTCCTGATGGGTATCGAATGAATCTTCGAGAGTTGGTGACTCAACATTCGAGCATGATAGGCCTTGACAGTGTGTGCATGCCAGGGAACAAAACAGTCCAACTTTTTTGCAACTACATTTTGCACTACATCCTTTTTTTCTGTTGCAAAATATTTTGTTGAGAAGTTTCTCAGGTGCTGGTGGAAGTAAAGTTTGAACTGGCTCTAGTGTATTTTCGACCAACTTCCAACCCCAGTCTTTAGGGTCCAGCTGATTACCAAGCCACACTTGAACTTGATAATATACCCGAAACAGATGTTGGTGAGCAGCTACTGAGGTTGGAGGAAGAGAAGCTAAGTTGACTTGTTTTTTGTTACGCGTATTTTTAATGAAAGATGTGTATCGCAACTTATCTAAACAAGTCGTTTTTTTAGGAGCTCCGTACATAGCAAGAAGAAATTGAACTCCATTGGTGATTACGTGTTGTTGAGTTGAATTACAATTTTTAAAAACTTCAGCACATTGTAGTAAATCTTTTTTTTCAAACATTTTGAAAACCGTAGTTTCTCCTCTTCTGTAAAAAGCAGATGTTGTATCGCAGCCAGTTATTGCGTGTAGAAATAATATATGATCCTGACATTTAGGAAAAGTATATAAACTTTTTGATGAGTATATTTTTGATTGATTTTGGGCTTTTCCGGGTTTAAAAAAATAAATAATTTTTTCAGTTGGAGTTCGAGCAGTAAGTAAGACGAGTAAATCAACATCCTCACCAACAACAACAGTTGTATTTGTCACACTAGATTGCTCTATCGCTGTCTCAATAATAAGTACATCAGCATCATTATTAGCTTGTTTAACGGATATATTCTCAGCAGTAAACGTTGCTTTCAACATCGAAATAAACCTAGATTTATTGTGATTATTTGCAAAGAATTTCTGTTGACTGGTAGGAACCGTCATCGATTCATCGAATATAATATCAGAAGATGTTGATGAAGCAGCGTTTCGACGGCGTTGCTCTGCAGCTTTAATATTTCTTGTATAATCATCATATCCGTCAAATACGACAGTTACTCTGGAACCAAAATGTCGACGAACATATTGAACGTATTTATCTAAGATAACGTTAAATGTTTCCTCGATATCCCACACTACTCGATGTAATAAGAATCCTCCGTCAATTATGTACGTCGAATTAGTGCTATTAATATCAACATTTATGGTCTGAAAACAATCGTAAATAGCCGACTTCTGGGTCTTTCGCATTTCAATGTTATCAAATAATGTTAACGGATAAGGAGCTAATTCATATTCAAAATATTTCTCAATTTCATCTTGAAAAGCCGCAGTAACACTCATACGTTGGAACAATAAGACTGGGTCAACTGGTACTTTTTCTTCGTGAACTTTTATGGTGCTACTCATAGCTAGAAGAGGAACAATTTTGTCAGCGCGTTTAAATTTAATGTCTTTAAATGTCAATCCTGTTATTTTGGCAATAGAGATAAGCCCAAGTTCACGTGCTTTATAGCAATTAATTGTATTATCACCAACGACACCACTTGCAATTGAGATGACTTTGTTAACCTCTGGGAAAGGATCATGATTCGAGAACCACTGAAGAAGTTTTCGCATGTCTTTAGCGTCTTTTTTCACACGTGAATCACTTGCATCAACATGCTGTTCAGTCGTATCCATCCTAACATTAGCGAGATCTTCTAATTTCTCACAAACTGTGTTCATTGCATGCATGCTGTAAACCCATTTACTTATTACACTTTCTTTTGAACTTCTTCCTCGAGCAATACCTCCATTTGTCTTCATAGCTTTCATCATGGACTGTTCGATCACCATGTCTGTAGAAGTTCCACAACTTAATTTATCTAAGCGTCTCACGGTGAAAAATCCTTTGGTGAATTTTTCGTAAACTTCAGGACTCATCGAGTCCTGTAATTGCATCATGTCTTGTAAATACAGGTGTGTAGATTTAGCATATGGGAAATGTCCTGACGAGTGGAAATAAGGTAACATTTCTTTTACACAGCTTAAATGAGCTTTCCAGTCCCCCATACGCTCAGCTCTCAAAAATTCTTTTGCAAGTGAAACCATATTAAAATATTGTATCCAAAGTTTCGCTGTTGGTCCTCGTTCCTCAAAATCTTTCAATTTCACATTAAATTTATGAAGTAAAGCACCTGATACTTCATTATCATTTTCAATATCTGAATATGAAAGAGTGCTATCTAATATATGGTCAATATTTATGATTAAATCTGCTTCCATGATGTCATCAATATCTTCTGTTTTTAATATTATAATTGCTAAAGCAAGCTGGAGTAGTGTATGTGCTCGAACAGCTCTTGCGTAAGCATGACCATTGAGCATTTTTTCTAATGACTTTGTTGCGTAGATTTCTGAGAGTACTTCTTTCATCCCACTTCCTTGCATAATATAACCAATTGCTCCGAGAAAAGACATGAGTAGATGAAATCCTCCAAGTCTGACAATAATTTTCGATACTTCAGAGCCGTCAGGTGCGGCTGATACAATTTCTCGAGCTTTCGCATATAGGGGTTGGTCGAAAGTCACGATGCATACAGTGTGGCCATAACGTTTCGCGTTCTCTATTGCACAAAGTAAAGTCGTATAGACAGTATTATAGTTACTAGCTGGTTGATGGATGAATGGTAAAAATGTAATCTGAGATTTTGAATAATCCGTATGGTAATTTGTTAAGCGCTCAATAAAACCGTTCCAACCAGGTAATGATGTATTTTTCCACTTTCCATAAAACCATAGTACATCAGAGTTTTTATGAAAAGATACGGTTTCAGTTCCATAAACAAAATCTTGGACATATATTCTACTGTAATCAACTACATCATTATTCTGATAGATCTGTATTGGAACATGAGCCTTTGCTTTGAAGTGTTTTGCTGGAAGAGCTTCTTTTATTCGTTGCATGGGTTCTTCTAGTAAAACAGAGTGGTTTGGAGTTACGATTTGAATTATACCCATTGTGTGGAGTGTATTGTTACCATCTAGCGTATTAACATTTATGTCAGCATTATCTGCAACGTATTGAATAAGTGTGCCACATTCTGGTGGTAGGACATGAGGAAGAGGATGAAAAACTGCTGCTGACTCGTACATCAATGTATCATTATAAGAAGCACACAAACCAAAAGACGAAAAAATTTGTATAAGAAGCTTAGACCCGAACCTCCGATGAAAAAAAACTGAGAGACCTAACTGTAATTTAGACTTGAACGATCTTGCATGGTCGAATAGCAGTCATGATACTATGACAAATATTTGTGCATACTAATTTCAAATGATCGAAATTTGATCGTTTATTTTTTAAGATAATTTGCTCCAAAAGAAATGTCAGTGACTCTGGGATGTCGTTATCTAAATCTTCAAACATTCGACCTGGTGGAGGGTAGTGGGAATTATCAAATACTGAGGATTGAATATCTTCTCGAATAATAGATGCTGCTGCTTCTAGAATTCTTAATCGTTCTTCTTGTTTATTCATTTTTTTCTTTTCGTACCAAGCTTGATTTAAAATTTCATGGTGATTGTCTATCAAGCATATAAATGTTGACGCTCCCGATTTTTCAGTGATAATAATCTTATCGCCATATTTCAGTTTAAGTCGCAGCTTAATAGTCCTCTTATCTAAAGTTAAAATTTTGCTAACATCTTTTAATTCAGCCAAAGTAAACTGACAGTCATTGGTACTCTCAATGTATGTAAATATTTCCTGCATTGCCAGATTTGTTGCTTCTTCTTTGGGACGACCGACTTTACCGCCAGTATTCGGTTTCAAAAAAAGCGCATAACACTCTTTGTGATACTTTGCTTCAGCAGCAACTAAGTCATATTCAAATTCGATTCGGGCAACAATAGCTTTCGATATAGCATCGGAACGAGTCCGTGCTACTTCCAAAATTGAATCTTTGAATTGAAGTGTACTTACTTCACAAATTTCACTGACTGCGACGATCTAAAGATTTTTTTTTCTCCAACTCTTCATTCAATTAATTGCCGCATAATAAACATAGTTTTTTAAAACAGAAAGCTGAATCACTTGGACGTGATCTAGTACGAGGAGGACCACTTACTATAGATCCTGTAGATGTGTTAGCTTCACTAGCTTCTTGCTCTTCGCGTTTTCTTTTAATTGCAGCAGCAATAGAACACTTTCGCGTATAATTTTTACGACATTCGCTATGTATTGTCACAGATTGTTGTTTTTTAAGAAATTCCGAATATCCATCATCTCTTTCAGTACTTGCATTAATCAGTGTCTTCATACCACGATCAACAGTAACAGTTTCACTTTCAGTTAAAAGATGAGTACAAATGAAACAATATTCTGACATCTTTATTATATTATAACACCTTTAGTGACGTTTATATGTGGCGTACGTGTGCAAAATAAGGGGATCACGACTGATCCAACTTTTCAAAGCGTTATATCTCCAAAATGGTGGCTTTTGGGTAAAAAATTATTCCTACATTTTTTGTAGAGAATTTTGTGATCTACAATTTTGTACTGGAGTAATTTTGCGAAAAAACTCACCGTTTCGCTAAAAATCGCAAAATACTAATTTTTTTGACCTTTGACCCCGTGCCAAATTTTTAGTACACCTCGGATCGATGAGGACTTTTGAGGTTTTCTTTATAATGATATTTAGTACAACTATGCCAATTTTCAGCTGGTTGGGAATTTATGTAACCTTCCCCCTCATTTTAGGCTTAAATTGACCGGATTATGGAAGGAAATTTCGTAAATTTTCACGTAACAAACTACCCGAACTTTTAGATGAAGTTCCACTATCTACAGGACAAAAAATGTGGCTGCAGTTAGATGGTGCGTCTGTTGATTACAGTATAATTGTCCGGCGTTACGAGAACAATATTTTTCCACAAAAATGGATTGGGCGAGGGGGTTCTTATCTTTATCCGCCAAGATTCCCATGCTTGACGCCATTAGACTATTTTCTTTGGGGTTACATAAAAAGTATTGTCTACAATACAAAGCCAACCACTCCTGAGAACATGAAGAATAGGATAAGGAGAGCGTTTCGAACAGTAACACCAGAAATGTTAAAGAAAGTGAACAATAAATTTTTTTAAAAGAGGGTTCAAATTTGTATCCAACAAGATGGGCGTCACTTTGAACACCTTCTTTGAATTTTTTGTACCTAGTTATTTTTTTATAATTTTGAAGCTTATTGTATCTGTATGCCCAAAAATAGTGTACTTATCCTTAATAAAATTCTGATTTAAGAGACCTTTAATTTATCAATAATAAATCATACAACAAAGCACTTATTGTCAAAATAACTAATTTTAAATTTTTAAAAACTTTCCATCGGAGAATCATGTCATAGGTACCTAACTAGATGTCGGCAAATAATTGAATATTAAAAAAACAAATTTAAAATTTCTCGAGAACTATCAGAGTTAGATATAGGCAACCCTAATACCAACTGAAAGGTAATGAATTTCCACGTTTAACAAACCCAACAGATACATGGTGTTAAGCCAGAAATTTATGTATTAAATTGTTAGTGTTATTCTGGCATATAAAAACACCCTGTATATGATGGCATACCAGTAAATATTGGAAACAGAATGTTAAAAGCTTCTAGTGAGATGGTGTAAAGCAAATGTGGTTATTCGTTTTTATTTTGAAGTTATTGTATTTTTT
>CAJUYI010002412.1:0-32211 GCA_910591695.1 Galerucella pusilla
GAAAGATTATGAGTCAAGGGTGTCCATAGTGACGTGTTCGTGTGGCAGGAGCCACGTATACGAGTTAAACGCGTTACAAAGTCCGACCCTGTATATTATTTTTGCTTCCAAATTTACAGTCATGTTGAGGACATGTTAGGTTATTAGACCTGCAAAAAGAAAATGAATCGCCCAAAAAAACAAAAAAAATATTACCAATTAAAAAATGTACTTCTTTATTTCGGCCCACAGTGTATATATTCTCATAAACATTGGAAAAGTTTATTTACGAGAGCTCTCCTTATACGAAAAGCATAACAGTCCTTGTTATATGTGTAATTATCAAATATTTTAATCCACAAATGCACCATAATGTCCTCCGAACATGGCAATAAGAAAGTATTCCAAATATTCCGTCAAATTTCTCCATCGTGCGATACGAATCAAAAATGACGAAATCTCGTTACATATTGTTCAACTTTGAAATTACTCCGTTTGAAATGATCGTCGTCGATAATAACATCTATTTTTGGAATTGCAGATGAGTTTCTCTCTAAATAACGTACGTCAATTGTTAGTTAGATCATATTGATTTATGTTGAGATGCGGAACTAAAGCAGAAGTCTTCATTTCCTGCATAACGATCTGAATCATGATGAGGTCGTTATAGCTACGACGTAGCTATTCATTTGGGAGTCGGAAAAATTCTTGATTGTAATAGAAAAAGTTATTTTATATCGCTCTTTTATAGCGATGTATATTATTTAAAAACTAAAATTGTCGATATTCTGTCCTGTAGTCCAATAATACATTTTATATGATACAAACTGTGAAGGACCTTGACATTTGATATTACTGACGCATCTTCTTTTATAAACACCTAGGAGTTGATAAAAATCACAATTGACTGATGACTAATATCTTTTATACAGTCGTGCGTTTGACTTTCAGATGCCAAAGAATAGTAAATGGAGGTGCCAATAAATTGAGATTAGAATAAGGTCAGGTATTTGTTAGGACGTTTTGTGGAGAAAATAGTGGAAAATAATAAGAAGCTGAGTATTAGACTATGAGCTCATGGGGAAAAAAGTATCGCGATTTGAAACAGCAGCAAACCCATTCAGAACGATACTTTATTATGCCACCATCGGTTCCAGCACTATGGAGTAGGTACATTTTCTCTTGTTCAGAAAAGCGCAGTGGAAAACTGAACATTTTATTTTTCACCCTCTGAAACCGTGATATGAAACTGTAAGCCGTTTGTTACATTTGATAGTAGAAGCATAGGAGATCGGAAAATCTAGGAAAATTTTTAAAAACTCTCATTTTCTACCTTCTAAAAAGGTGATTTGAAACTGTACGGCATTTGTTTATGTAGATTATACAACATATAAATAAAAATTTGATAGTAGTGCCGTACAAAAAAGGGTGTGTGAAAAGCCGTGGGGAATTGTTTATTTTCCGAAATTTTCCCACTGAAAAAGGTCATCTGAAACTATACGGCATCTACCAGCACGAAAACAAAGGTAGAACGTGTCGCGGGACACATGGTAGGAACTTTAATTCCTTTTAAGCAAAAATTATGTAATACATCTGACGTTATAGATAAACAATTTGCATATTCCTCGGTGGTCGAGTAGTAAGCAAACCAGACTCTCACGCAGTAGACCCGGGGTCGATTCCCCGTGAAGAAGTTTTTTTTATTGTTAATTTTATTTTTAAATAATTATTCTGCTTGATATTAATAACGACAACAGGTAGACGTTTGAAATACTTAGCAGTATATTCATTATTATAGATAATGGTACGGTACCCTTCATGAGGGAGTCCGACTGGCAACATCTACTTATAACAGCATCGTATATTCAAAAAGGGAAACCGTAGCATTATACAAATTGGACATTCAAGAACTGTACGTTTACCACAAAATTAGTGGAAACATAAAATTGAATTGTTAAATTTTCAATCAAACCCTACATAACACCCTGGCTAACTTTTACCGAAGATCGAAGACATCAAATCATTATCACAAGGTTACGTCTAGGTCATACTCGAGCTACTCATGAATACTTACTTTCCCGAACACCAAGACCAGAATGTGTTATTTGTGAGCAGCCGTTAACAGTGAAACATTTTTTAGTTGAGTGTCCGCTATATCATACCAACAGACTAGCATGCAACATAAGTGAATCCCTGGAAAATACTTTAAACAACAGCAGTAATGTGAAAAACCTTATTAAATATCTGCAAATCTCAAACTTTTACCATAAAATTTAAAAGTACTTTAAAACATGTGACATGTCTATATGTATCCGAAATATTAAACAAACACAATAAATAGCTACAGACCGCTAATAGCCCTTGAGGCTGATGCGGATTCGTAAAAAAAAAAAAAAAAAAAAAAAAAAAAAAAAAAAAAAAAAAAAAAAATGTACGTTTACCACAAAAAAATTAGTGAAAACATAAAATTGAATTGTTGAATTTTCAATTTGAAGTTATATTACAGTTTATAGAAATTTTGATTCTCTAGATTTTTTTTAAGTAGGTCATAGAAAAAATATGCTATTCGACTCGTGTGGATTGTCCATATCGCACGAGGACGAAGTTTGAGCATGACGCCGTAGGCGGAGTGCTCAATCGTTCATATCCACACCAGTTGCACAAACTACTATCAAAATATGCCCTTTTACATTCAGAAACAACCTGCCAAATGTCAAATCAATTCATCCATCCATTTTAAAGTTATCGAATTAAAACATTCAAGTTTTCAAAATTTCAACACCCTGTATTTCGAAAAGTAAATGTGCTAGACCCTCGGCTAGACCCCTTAATCCTCATATCATTCTGTCCAATTTTACGAGAAGAATCTACATGCAAACGTTGTAGTTACCCTTAACATTCGAGATGCTTATACCATTTTTTGCGTGATCGTATTGAAATAAATTCCGAATAAAATAATTTGAATTTCTTCGAAATTAACGAAATGTCAAAAGTGACATTTATACTTCTCGATCAGCTTAAAATATATTTTGCATTGTAGCATTCGAAAAGATGGTTGTCACATACTGGTGCTCAAGTCCCGACTAGGGTAAAATTTAAGCTGACAAAAAAGTCACATATGACAGCTTAAGCATTTGAATTTATTCTGCCGATATTAACTTTCAGACGTCAATTATTAATTATTAAATAAATTATAAAAAAGGAAAAGTATGGAACGTTACATTGGAAAAAGGTAGATATATCCTGGTAGAAAATGAGTAGGATATGGCAATTGGTTAATTTTTGGACAAACTTGATAAGCAACTTGCTCCTATGTTCCTTCATAAGTGAATATTTTAGTTTCCCAGGGTGTCTATTCTCTAACAGTGAGAGCTCATACGAGAGTACACATACTTATAAAGCGCGCATGCGGGCTATATCATAATTTGCAATTTCGAGAGAGCTCGCATGCGCACTTTATAAGAGTTTATTCTCGTAGGAGCTCTCAATGTTAGTGAATAGACACCCTGAAACTTATTCACTTATTCAGGCAAAGATTTGAATGGATACATTTTCAATTTGATTTGTCAAGTTGTCAACAACCGAGCAAACATAACCTTGAAACAAAGCACTCCATCACCGTTCGAAAACCTAGAGCGAGTTTAGCACACCGAAGTAAGCTTTTAATCCCACTCCTTAAAACAATTTTCATACCAACAACCAGCTTTTCGAACGCAGCCCATTATGATGAAATTGTTTTTATGCTATTTATTACTTTTCGACGTCTGAACGGTAAGTAAATCACTTACTGACGTGTTAAACTTAGAAACCAGTAAACACAACCAACCGTCCTGACAACCGATGCTGTAAATAAACAAAAGAGATCGACCGCGCAAAAAAAATAATGGAAATAATAGTAAAAATTTATCCGAACAAATTCAAGTAGATCACCTGCACTGCGAATACCAGCTTTGCATAGAATTTTGATATAGCATTGGTGGTTTAGTGGTAGAATGCTCGCCTTCCACGTGGGCGGCCCGGGTTCGATATAGAGAGACTCAGGAGAGTAACGGTCAGATCTTTTGCGTCGCGACCCCCGGTTGCTCAAACATAACCTGACGTAAAGAACTGAAGTTCCAAAAAAACTTCCCAAAAATTTATCTATGTTTTCAACAATTTTCCTAGATTTTTCTCACGATTATTTTTGAACGGCATGGAGTCTCGACCGATATCCTATGGTTCTAATATCAAATGTAACAAACGGCGTACAGTTTCATATCACGGTTTCAGGGGGTAGAAATTGAGAGTTTTTAAGAATTTTCCTAGATTTTCCGAACGATTATTTTTGAACGTCATAGAGTCTGGACCGATCTTCTATGATTTTACTATCAAATGTAACAAACGGCGTAATGTCTCATATCACGGTTTCAGGGGGTGAAAAATGAAATGTTCAGTTTTCCACTGCACTTTTCTGCACAAGAGTAAATGTACGCCATAGTGCTGAAACCGATGGTGGCATGATAAACTATATATATATATATATATATTAATGTTTTTTGCAAAAGTTGATGAAGGTACTGAAATTGAATGGAATTTTCACGAGAATCGTGTCATTCAAAATTTTCTCTTAGTGACACTACCATCTCAATTAATATTTTTCTGGATCAATTTACGAAAAACTATAGTTTTTATTCGACTTCACTCAAGGGTAACGGGCAATTGAACTTTAACAAAATCTGTTAGAACATTCAAAATAGTATAATGGGACTGTTAAAGTCAAGGTTTATATGCTGCTAGTAACAGATTTATAAAAAAAAACACGCGAAAACGTTACTAAATCAAATTCAATCAAGTCATTATTTGTATACCGATTATCCGTTTCATCTGATGGCACCTACAACCATTATACTATACACTTTTTAGTTATATAATTACAATATCACGTTTGTTATTCTGTCATCAGTTGTTGATATTTTATTAATACCTTAATTGTTTTGAATATATGCCAGACTTTGTTTGAAAATTCTCGATAACTATCAGAACCTTTTTTGTGAAATGTGACAGTTTTTAGAAACTTTTCCCTGTCTATTCTGTTGAAAAGCTCCAACTAAGACTGGCGATGTTCTTGTGAAATATTAACAGCTACTGCCTCTTGAATTACATTAAATTATAATAATAAGCGGTAATGCTATCACACTATATCAAGCTTCCAACTCTAATATTATTTACCAAAGTGTGTTGAAAGTTATTGCAACTATGGCTCTCCGTTTTAAATGATATCATAATATCGGTCTCCGAAGACTAGCGTACGAAAAGAATTCGCTCTAACACTGTCAAGGTGTAAATAACAGTTCACCAATATAGATATACGCAGTCATTAGCTTTTTATGGTTGGAAGTAAATTTAACAGAATTTTTCAATTTAAACTAAGTACCAGGGATCTTTTTTATGAACAATGGAGAATCAGATAAACGTTTTATAGCTTCTACAGAGTTAAAACACATTTTTTCCAACTACAAAAAAGTTACATACCTCTCCCAATTACACGAGCTTCATATTAGCCTGATGATGGATATTGTTCACTGAAACTGTCCACGATTTAAAAGTTTTTATATAAAATTATTGAAATATCCCCAATTTTGCCTGTTCAACTGCATATATCTAATAGTTCAGCAAAAATGTTCTAGCATGTTATTAACATATTCTATTAACAATTTCCTGTATAAAAATTAGCAAATTAAATTTCTCTTTTCAACACTGTTTTGAAAAATGTTATCGACATAATATCTTATTTTGTTAAATAGACCGATCAGTGGAATGAACAGAATGTTATATGAAATGCGATAACTACTGTAATTTCTAAGGTTACCTACGTTAAATAGTTATTAGAAATATATATCCAATCATCGAAGGAAAACTTTTTTTGGGACGTCTTGTATATGGGGGCATCAGCCTGGACATTCTTTGTACGTTTAACAATGGATTCGGCAAATCCAACCCATTTCCGTAAAACGAGGAAATTTTATTCAAATTTCAGCTAATTTTCCGCACCAAATATTTTCTACATAACAAATTGGCGAGTTGTTATTCTTGTGGAATCCTCAATTATATACTTCTTTTCTTTTTTTTTCAAATTCCAATATAAATTTCCTGCCGATCGTGAGAGATTATCCTTCCGCATTAAATAAAATTATTCACTGGTACTTTCTTTCACGTTTTATATCCTTAAAATAAGATTACCGACGTGAAATATGATATAAACATTCTCAACTGAGCAGCTATTTGTTTTATAATATCACAGACCCGATAAATCGGCTTGTATTTAAAGCTTTTGATATCAAATCTGTATAATTAACGACCAATAATTATTGTTTGTAAGTTAAATTGCAGGAACTGTCAATAAATAATATAAAAGATACAAAGCTAACTGCACGTGCACAAACATAAAAGCTAGAAAAATAGTGGGTTTCGTTTTAGTCTCTAGGTCTTTAACATTATTTAGACAATTTTGTAATTGCATTTTACTCATATAAACGGTGTGAAAGAGAAGATTGAATTGAAGGATGCAATATTTTCTCAATAAGAAACTATGAAGGACATAAAAAAGGCTCCAAGGAAAAGAATACTTATGAAATAGTAAAAGACATAAAGCTAACTGCACGTGCACACACATAAAAGCTAGAAAAATAGTTGGTTTCGTTCTAGACCGCCCACTGGTGTCTCTAGGACTTTAAGATTATTTAGACAATTTTGTAATTACTTTTTACTCCTATAAACGGTGTGGAAGAGAAAATTGAATGGAAGGGTGCAATATTTTCTCAATCAGAAACTATGAAGGACATAAAAAGGCTCCAAGGAAAAGAAACCTTATGAAATAGTGGAAGACACAAAGCTAACTGCACGTGCACAAACATAAAAGATGGAAAAATAGTGGGTTTCGTCTTAAGCCACCTACTGGTGTCTCTAGGACTTCAAAATTATTTTAGACAATTTTGTGATTGCTTTTAACTCATATAAACGGTATTGAAGGGTAGATTGTATGGAAGGGTGCCATATTTCATCAATAACTATAGGACATAAGAAAGGCTCCAAGGAAAAAAATCCTTATGAAATAGAGAAAGTTCTATTTTTACATCCACGGAATTTAATTTGCGAAACAAAAATATTGCTAAAAATATAACAATTAAAATAAAATTGTTTGGACGTGGTAGAAATTCGGAGCAATCAAGAAAAGAAGTTGATTATTAACGTGATTATGTGAGATGCTTAATTACGCTGGGTTCAAATAAATGCCTTGCTAACGACAAAATTTCTCAATGATATAATAATGAATTGTTCAGTTGCAACAAATCTTGAGGTGTTGATTCATCTGGTGATACAAAGTTGGTTAATTGAAAGATTTATATAAAGTTTTTAATTTCGTAATGGAAAACAGTGTCATATTTTCAAATAAAATGAGTTTGAGTAAACATAAGAGATTCTTGTAGCATTGGAAGTGTACTGAAACGTGGAGTTAAAATACAGAAATATTGACAAATAGAAATTTGAAGCTTTCCAACATTATAATTTAAAATTTTTCTATCAATGAATCATGAAAAAAATGATTTAGATAATTAATTAAATTAAATTCAAAATATAATATACATACAGTTGCTTAAAATATTTGAGAACTTTGAATTATTTAATGAATTTGATGGTTTTTCATTGTAAACATGAAATTTTCAGTGATAATATAACAAGAGAGTGAGAATAATTTGACAGATTTTTTGAAAACAAGTTTGAACAAAATCTGTCAAATTATTTTCTAATTTATGAAATTCGCGAGTTATATTTGACTAGATTATTTTTTTATTCACAAATTTTTACAATAAAAAAGATCAATGAAACTATCATAAAATTATTGAAAAATTCAATTTAATTAATTATCACAATATACGAAAATATCGTTGACACATTGTGAATATATTAAAAGAATTAACAATTTGAATTAGTACAATGAAAAACGCAATTATTAAAAATATTTTGACAACTATCTGTCACAAGAGATTTATTTCCACTATAACAATGACATAATTGGTTGAAACTTACCCTTGTGACAAATAAAGAAGCATTTCATTGGTTTTAAGAAACGTCAAAAAATAATCAAATGTATACAAATTTTGACAATTTTTTTTTAATTTTCAAATTAAGATCTACATTGAAATTTTGGGAAAAAAAATTATTAATGATCAATTTATAAGTAATAATTATATAAATAAAAATATTAATTTAGAAAATTATAAAAATTTCCATTCATGGAAAAATGTATTCACCAAAAAATTATAAAAGCTCTTATTGACAACCGACAAAGAATAAGGAGTTGTTTGGGTTTCCCTTTCGTCCACCGATCATCGAAGAATAAATTAATAAAATTATCATAATCACTTTCTATGAAAATCACATCGAAGTAATCCCGACGCTTCCTTGTCATCAAATGACAACAAACGACATTACAACCGAAGGGTGGAGAAAATGGGAGGGCGCGATTAGGTCATCAACTTTATCAATCACGAACTATATGAAGGACAAAAAGAAGAGAAAATTACTCACCGGTAAAGGAGCACGAGGGGAAGAAAAACACAAAAGGAGTAGTGGACGTTCTGAGATCTGCTGGTCGACTGAATGTAGACGTACGCCTTCTTGTCGTACTCACGCGCCAAGTCGTACCATTACCAAAGAATTAGTTTCTCTAGGTCATGAGGTATTCCGGAGTATCATTTGATTGTTGTTCGTTCGACGTGAATGTTTAACGCTAGTTTTGGCAATTTGAATTATTACGAAGAGCAAGGTTATCTACGCCCGCTGGAGGAGTTTTTATTGCAGTGTTATATTTTTTGGTGCAGTGTGTTTTTTATTCCGGAATTTCCAGTATGAAATGAGCCAATTCGAAAAAAAAAAGTTTCTTCCTTGATTTACTTTTTATTGGAGAAAGAAATAATAATTTTGTTGCTAAACTGATTTAAAATAATCTGCAGGAGTTAAATTGGGAATTTAGAAGGTTCCATAATTTCCTATACATGTTGTTAAGCTGCTAAAAGATAATAAGATGGGCTACACTATGCACTTCAACAAGGACTATTTTGAAATTCAATAATATACAGGGTATTCCGTTTAAAAAAATAGGTTGTTGTTTTTACAATAGTTATTCGTGTTTCAAGAGCGTAAAGTTACCCATTGCAGTTTGAGAAAAAATTTTGTCACTCAGCTCGTAGATTTTCTGAAAGCTGCAATTTTACTTTGCGCTCGAAGAACACACATAATTTTTTCTACAGTTGTGTATAAAATGACTAATTACCATATTACTGGATTGTTTTTTTTTTAAGCTCTAGAGCCATGATGACGAAAAACAATATATAAACGTCAAGTTACCAGATGATACTATACTATATACTTTATTTACCACTTTAATCGTCAATTTTATGAGATAAGGGATCGAAAAAGATTCCTGTTTTTGCTCTAGAGCGTAAAGTAACAGCCCTCGGCATTTTTCGATTTAATTTGAATATAGTAATTAGTCATTTTACGCGAGATTGTAAGTAAAACATTTTTTCTACAACTGCTATGAAAAGTGACATATTTCTTATAGCTAACTTAATTTCACAATCAAATATTGCTCAATATCTTCTGTATGTTCCTTGTGGTATATTATTCATTCTTTTTTTAATTTTTTGGGAAATTAAACCACAATATTTTTAAATTCTTTACTTCAACGTTTCGGTAGCGTTCCAGCTACCGTTGTCAAGAAAAAATAAGTAGAAATTAAGTAATTTTTTATCCGTAACTGACACAACAGAAAAAATTTGACAACTAGACAATCAACAAATTATTTTGAAGTTTAAGACTGCAAAATTTTGTTATCAAATTTTTATTAAGGTCCATTCATAGTAGATCATATCTGTGGCAAAATGTGAAATGAAATATTTCATTTTATGACATTCCAACGATATGATAGTCTACTAGAAATGGAATCCAGTGAAGTGCACGTTCCAGGAACGGTTTTTATTGGGATAGCGCGTTTTTTCGCTTATATTGGAAATGTTGTTAATAAAACGCGTTTCTTGATAGTTTTTTTTTTGTGTATGAATATTTAAGTTTTTGAAATATGTATACTCAGTTTTGTGATTTTGTGTATTGAAATGTGTATCGATTAACAACTATTAAAATTATAAATCATAAGAAAACCTGGATAAAAACTTATGATGCTATCCTGAAAACGCAGGTAATTGATTATTGGAAATTTCTCTTTCTAACATTGGTAACCAAATTTGACTACATTCGGCTGAAATACTAGCTACACATTTATCTGCATTTAGTTGTATTAAAGCACTTTCTTCGATTTTCCGTCTTTTATTATTGGGTTCTTTTAATATTATTTTCGATGAATCCCATTGAATTTGATGACCCTCTTCCCTGCGTTATCAGGATAGAATCATAAGTTTTTATCCAGGTTTTCTTATGATTTATAATTTGAATAGTGGTTAATCGATACACATTTCAATACACAAAATCACAAAACTGAGTATACATATTTCAAAAACTTAAATATTCATACACAAAAAAAAAAAAAACTATCAAGAAACGCGTTTTATTAACAACATTTCCAATATAAGCGAAAAAACGCGCTATCCCAATAAAAACCGTTCCTGGAACGTGCACTTCACTGGATTCCATTTCTAGTAGACTATCATATCGTTGGAATGTCATAAAATGAAATATTTCATTTCACATTTTGCCACAGATATGATCTACTATGAATGGACCTTAATAAAAATTTGATAACAAAATTTTGCAGTCTTAAACTTCAAAATAATTTTTTGATTGTCTAGTTGTCAAATTTTTTCTGTTGTGTCAGTTAGGGATAAAAAATTACTTAATTTCTGCTTATTTTTTCTTGACAACGGTAGCTGGAACGCTACCGAAATGTTGAAGTAAAGAATTTAAAAATATTGTGGTTTAATTTCCCAAAA
Organism: Galerucella pusilla; assembly: GCA_910591695.1. Classification (NCBI taxonomy): domain Eukaryota; kingdom Metazoa; phylum Arthropoda; class Insecta; order Coleoptera; family Chrysomelidae; genus Galerucella; species Galerucella pusilla. The sequence goes on from CAJUYI010002412.1 coordinate 10,965, forward strand.
AAATTAAAAAAAAATATACTATTTCCTTGATTCACTGTTTATCGGAGAATAAAATGATAATTTTGTTGCAAAACTGATTTAATATAATCTGGGGGAGTTAAATTGGGATTATTGGGAGGTACCATCATTCCCTATCCATGTTCTAAGATTGCTTAGAGATAATAAGATGGGCTACACTATGCTCTCCAGCGAGGACTATTTCAAATTATAATAATATAAGGGGTATTCCGTTTGAAAAAACAGATTGTTGTTCTGCCACATATCTCTATAATAGTTATTTGTGTTCTGAGACCGTGAAATTACAGATTGTAGTTTGCGGAGCTTGGAGATCTTTTGAAAGCGGCAATTTTCCTTTGCGCTTGAAGAACACACATAATTTTTTCTACAATTGTGCGTAAAATGAATAGTTACTACATTACTGGATTGTTATTTTGAGCTCCAGAGCCATGATGACGAAATAGTATATTGTGCAACTAGTGGAGAAAGTTCACGAGTGTGGAAGTTTGTGGAACGAGCCCGAAGGGCGAGTGAGAAAGGTACTTTCCACACATGTTGCACACTATACTTTTTCTACAACTACACAAACTGTGACCAAAGTGTACACGCCTTTAATTTTTTTGACGATTTTTCCAAATATACCAAAAGGACACTTTCCGAAAAAGATTTTAATTTTGTATTTCTTTGCCACTCTACAAATTTTCCGTTTGCCTTTTTTCTTGGAATTGCCGCAACAAATCCAAAGTTACTTTTGCAGCTTTTTCCAATATATCTGGCGGAGTATTATTAAAATCGTCACTATTATTAGTATCCATATTATTCATATTATAAATAAGTACTTATATGTCTTGTTAAACTAATATTTTCAATAGAAGTCGTAGAAAAAACAATATATAAACGTCAAGTTAACAGATAATACTAAACTATCCACTTTATTCACCACTTTAATCGGCAATTTGATGAGATAAGGGATCGAAAAAGATTCCTGTTTTTGCTCTAGAGCGTAAAGTAACAATCCTCGGCATTTGTCGATTTCACGATTTAATTTGAATAAAGTAATTAGTCATTTCACGCGAAACTGTAGGTGCAACATTTTTTTGCTGCTGAAACTTTGTCATTATTGACGATTTTTTTGTAATTTTCTCAATTGGAAAAAATTGGAATTCTCAATTTCTAACCAACATTAAAATATTGAAAATACGGAAAGATCTTTAATAGATTTGTTAAAAATCTTATTTTTGTAGTAAAACTGTGCGATATCATTGTACCACCCTGTGTACGTTACTTTTATATATCGTTTATTACATTCAGAATTGCATGATTTTTTCTTATTGACTGAACAAAATAAATAAGCGGAAAAAATATTTCGCGGGTAAACGTAAACTTTTGTATTTGATGTAACAATTTTTTTCCAAATTGAAACCATAACTATTGTAGCGATTCAATTGCGATTCGTATTGTCGAGAATTTCGCAATAATATTGATTTTACCAGAAAATACAAATAAAAGATGTTTAGTATGTCGAAATTTTCAGTTTATACGTAATTCGAATTGGACTGTTTGTTTTTAAAATTGTTGAAATCAAACGCTCAAAACACTTGGGAACTCAGAGAACAAATCACACTAAATCCCAATACAGTTTGCCCATAAATAATCAAGGGATTGTTGATAGAAATAATATAAAATAAAATTCTTATTTTTAATATTTCATTAATTAGAACAATGTCCAATAATTACGAAATATTTATATTGTTTATATTGTGATAAAAACAACTTAAAAGTATACATTTATATTAACCAATTTCCAAACTCATATCAGGGACACAAACGTGTATCTATGGTTAATCATTAACACGGAATCAATATAATTATAGAGACTATTAAATTATAAACTGTTTTAATTATATTTAATCATAGACTGTATTCTTAATACATCTTAAGATACGAGAACATGTTAATTATCCCCATATATTTTTAACAAAATTTAAGCTGAACACATCGCAACTGTACATGTGTACATGTTGATCGTTACAGGATTCAAGGATATAACAAATCAAGGTCATCACATTAAGATAAGTTACACTATACTATTATTATTAAATACTATATTGTATATTCTATAGCACAATAAATACATAAATAAATAAATTATTCACAAAAAAAAAATTCAATTTTTAAATTCAATTTTAGGTTAAGTGAAATGATTTCTTTCAAATTCTTTCCATCTATTTTGTTCACTTCACTTCTCTAAGCATTTTTTGTAAAAAAATTGTCATAGTCTTAGTTCCTTATTCAGTCAATATCATTTTTCTTTCGTTCAAGATATTGATTGATAATAGAGAGTTGATGAATATAGAAATTTATTGTAGAAACAATTATTCAAAAAGACATTCAACTCAACTTACCTCGTTTGTGGATTAAAGGATCTGTTTTAAATAATAAACAGGTGAGAAACCTTGAAAATGGTTCAAGTTTCTAATGATGACACTATTTTTTATTCATCTGACCAGCCTACAATTGTAAAATCACGTTTAGATTGGGCAAGTATATATTTTGATGCAACTTTTTAAGGGCTGGTCCGAAATTGCAAAGTGATGGGTCATTAGTTAATATTATACAACATTTTGTTAGTTTCCAAACATTTAGTTAAATTGAATTCACACAAGAAAAAGCTATTAGAAATTAATTATAAACCTGTTTTGAATATAAATGATATTGTGCTCAACATAATTAATGTTTTATCTCTTTTAAATAATCATTATTGATATACACAGTTCTGAAATTTCATTTATTAATCTTTGTTTGTGTCAAAAAACTTTTCAAATAAAAATCGCTGCTATTTAAAAAAAATACATGTCCTGCATCACAATAAAAAAAATTTCTAGATATACGAGAAACTGGATATAATGTTATCCACTTAAACCGGTAGGTATTCATGAGAAAAATCAAGTTATTTATAAAAATAACAAAAAAAAAGAACATACAAGTTTAAAATCCCAATAGTATACGAGACAAAAATTGAAGAACGTGTCACGGTAAGAAGTTTAGTTCCTTTTAAGCAATAATAAAATGTTTCGAATCCAGAAATAAATACACACAGCAATTTGGATTCCATAGTGGTAAGTCTAAATCTGATGCAATGTGTTCTGTAATAGAACATATTATAAAGATTCTGGACATAGACAAAAAGTGTATTGCAGTATTTCTCGATCTTGCTAAAGCATTTGCCACTGTCAACCACCAAAAGCTAATCGATATCTTGGAAAATAACGGCATTCGGGGAGTTGTATTAAATATATTTCGAAGCTACTGGTCTGATCGGGAGCAATGTGTCAAAGTCAACGATGTGCTCAGTGATACTAGTATAGTAAAAATTGGAGTGCCACAGGGTACAGTACTTGGCCCAATATTGTTTTTAATGTATATAAACTCACTTCTTTCGATAAATGCAATGGCTAAAATAGTATTATACGCAGATGATACAATTGTTATTTTTACTGGGGATACTTGGGATGAAACAAAATACTTGGGCATTATTATTGACCAACATCTTAAATGGCAAAGTCATATTGATTATTTAACCAAGAAATTGAGAAAACTTATATACAAATTTCACCAGATAAGAGAATTTCTCCCGAAGAAGATACTTTTAATGATCTATGAGTCACTGGTTGAATCGATATTTCGATATGGTATTTTGATATGGGGAGGAGCATATAATAACGATTTGCAAAAATTGAATACTGTTCAAAATTATATATTAAAAATTATCTATAAGAAAAATAAGCTATATCACACAAATTTACTTTATTCGGAAGATGTTGGTAATATTAGATATATGTATCTTCACAACCTATGTACTTATGCTTATAAGAATCAGTCCCCTCATAACTATATATCCTCGATCTATAATACACGATGTAGAATCAATCTACTACTCAGCATACCTAGATATAATAAAAATCTCAGCCATAGATCTCTAATTCGCACACTACCTAAAACCTATAACATGCTGCCTGCCTCTATTAAACAAGTGAATAATTATAAACAATTTTCAAAACTATCGAAATCATATATCTATAACAACAATCATCAATTCTCAAGTTTGTTTAATTATTCCTAAATGTTTTTTCTTTTTTTTAACTATCCCTAGTTTCATTCAAACAAATCAACTATGTGTAATTTTTGAATTTTTTAATGTTTAATTTACTACTAAAAGAATGCACAGCACAAGTGTTAAATCACTTCAGTGTTTTTTTGTTAGTTTGTGCTTTTTTGTTAGTTTGTTAGTCTAAATTACATGAAATCATATGAAATTATATTTATAAAGTTCACAAATAAAGGAAAAAAAAAATATTGGTATAGAGTATCTATTGTTAATGTGATGACCCATATTTTCAATCCCTTTGAAGGAAAAAGCCGCCAAATGGCGTGCATAAAATTGTTTTATAAATTCGAATATTGTGAAATAATGCTTTTCAAATATAATTCCAATTAATATAGTGGATTAAAATTAACCTGCATAAAATTTGTAATACAATTCAAGGTCATCACATTAACTTTAGTTATACTTATATAAGAATTTATTCCACTCTGGATGAAACTTCATTGAACAAAAATATACAGTGGTATTAATTATAAAAATCTTATCATTAAGCCCAAGCGCTCAAGGCACATAACGTAACAACGTAACGTAACGGTCATACCAACCTAACTATAGTTCTAAAAAAATTCTCGAGACGACAGGAATATTAAAGAAAAAAACTAGGAGATAAAATCGACATTATTTTAATTTTAATAAAATATTCATCATTTAAAATGGTCAATTAATAATTTTGTAGTTTCCTAGCAAATTACTCGATTATTCAATAAAATTAATCAACAAAAGCGACTATGAGGTTTCAGTATTCCTTCAGCTACCTCAAATTGATTTGTATTCTCAAAGCTCTTCTTTTGGATTGGTTGAGTGTACTCCCCTTAAATATTGTTGTAGACTAGAGTCTGCTCATTTACATTCATCAATTTGTAACTATAGCCATAGTTTTCAGGGTGGTTACATTGATTTATATAAACCTGTCACTACAAATTCTGTACCTATAATATAGATTAACAATAAAACGTTCAAATTTCATTCTAATAATTATTATCATTTAATTTTAATAATTGAAAATGTCTGGTCCAAGGATAATCAAACGTTACAACTGTACAGTACTTTCAAATTAAAAAAAATTGAACAGTGCTTATGTGTCACAAGATAAGAATTTGTAGTTTTTCTTTAAAACTTTTTTATAAGTAAAATATCTCGCATGTTAAGTTGTAGGTCACGCTTTGTTCGAATATGCGAGCTTGGAGTGAGTGGGTGGCGTCCTCACCCACAATTTTTTTCCATGTTGAAATAATAATAATTATATTTGTTTATAAAATATATTTTTTAGGAGAATGAAATTATAGGAAATGAAAATTTTGACCTTAACAATCAAATTGAGACAACCCAAAATTGACCTTTGGTTCTTAATGTGTTACAAACTACATAGGATGATTGAAAAGTGAAGAAAAATATTATAGATGGTAGTTTTTAAGGTTATTTCAAAGTATGGAAAGTATTTTGCATTCAAAAATCCTGATTTTTCAATTAGTTTCAAGTTCAGTCGTGGCTAAATTAAAAAAATATGAACCGATTATGTCATAGAAACTATCAAAAATTGATTAAAGGTCATTTAAAATCCGTCGCTGAATTTCGTGATGTTTGAAAATAGTTTCCTTAAAAGGAGGTTCTTGCCTGTTTAAACAATCACCGAAATCAAAGAGAAGAGCAAGGTTAATGTCAGACTTGTACCACGTTATATTCATTGATTCATTAAAAATCATAGTTCAGTTTGTTTGTTGCATATTCACACTCCTTATAGTTGTTTTTTTTTTCAATTCCTGTCTGCTTTTTTTATCCTAAGATTTGCATCGTGACCTGACTGTCAAATTTCCATTGTTTATTATTTTTATTCCAAAAAATGGGAAAAAATACACAAGCATATTGTCGAAATTTGATTTTTTGTTATCCAAAATATTTTCGAACAGTTCTTGACCCAATATTTCCAAATATAATGTAAATGAAAACAAAGCTAAAGAAAAATGGAATTCCTGGAATGTATGTCTGATCATAAATCAAATAAAATTTCTAAAATCGTTAAATATTCCTCGTCTTTTGCTTAATTATCCAATAACAACTCCATTTGTCGATTTTACTTGCTTTCTCACAATTTCATGCGTTAAAGTAACAGTTAAAAGTCAATTTCAAATTTATTATAAACCTCTTACATCATTTTTCAGCAATTGGTGACGGAAATATTTATTACACAGCTGTGAACAATACATGTGTTGACAGAAAAAATGTTTTGTCACATTAACGATGATTCTTACGATTTTTTTCCTTCAAATTAACCTGCACCGCAGTCTGAAAAATACTCAAATTATGATTTTATAAAAACGAAATTGAAATTCCTTCTTCATAATAATTATTCATGGCATTATCCTTTTTAAAGTTTCCTTGGCAACATCATCAACCCGAGAAACGCAAAGTCAATGTCATTAATTATTGATCTGACATGGGTACTTTGTTATGTCAAATAGAACAATAATTTGCATGTGAAATGTGTGTTGATGAATGTTAATAAAATGATCGAAAACGAGGATAGGTCATCTGTGATTAGATTGTCAGCCGAACAAGCTGAAGGGAGGTTAATCCCCGAGAAATCCAAGGAAGCGTATCTAAAGGAATACGAAAAATTTACGAAATGGATGGTCACAACCAACCAGACGGTGATCGATGAAACGTTAATGCTTGCGTATATAAACAAAATGGTAGGTAGCAATTTATTATTGAAAATAGCAATAATTTAACGAAGTTTCATTATAGTCAAGTCTTTACAAGTCGTCATCATTGTGGTGCATTCACTCCAAACTGCAAACGATGCTGCGAATCAAACACGGGGTGAACATAACTTCTTTTCATAAACTACGATACCTTTTTATTTTTGAAGGTTTGTACTGAATAGACAGTTTTCACAAAATGTTGACAGTATAGTGACTTTATAGAGCACATATGCTTTAATCGGCCTTTTAAGCACGCTTTTCCGTGTTTTTATCAGCGAATATGATGCAGGTATAATAAAAAAACATTTATTTCTGTAGTTTTCACATTCTCTTCTTATATTGTTATTAACAAATGTCAAAATATAAACAATGCGCAAAATAGATTTCAATCAAAGCTTGAAGCTATTGAAAGATATATTAGTGTAGTAGAGGCATTGAATAATAAAAATCACCAAAATCTCCAGTTAAATCTATATGGCATACTATTAACTAAAAGCAGTTAGGATCTTAATTGCTCTAAATAATAGTAAACATTTTCAACAGTCACGACGTACTAAACAATTCGAATAAATTAGTAATAATCGCCGAATTATTGTTCTGAATTTTGCGCAATATACTGTAACGAATTTAATGGCTTTGGTAAATCGACTCCGCGCACAATGGCAATAAATTAAAAAATGTAGTTCTTTGCTTTTAAACTACCAACACAAATCAACGTTATGTCAAAAGCACGCCTATTTCTAACACCATTAATCAATAAATTTAAAACTGTATATACACTAAACAAATAGAAGAAAATGTTTTCAAGATAATGTGTCAAGTTCGCGTGATATTAACATACAAATTAATCGATTTTGAGATAAGACGACTATTATATTTTCGTTACCTTCGATGTGGAGAAAGGTTAGGGTATTTTTGTGATACATGAACCGACCGATTCAAAAAATAAGGCGTATAAATACCAAATACTACAATTTCCAATCCAATTGTTACATTATTTACACAATTCAAAGGTAAATGTGAAGGATTATCCGAATATTTCAGGAAACAAAGACAAAAGAGAATAGTGGACGTAGGTTCTCCAGTCCGACTCTCTACTGTGGCTATGGGAGCATGAATGAGACCTTGTCAAACAACAGATACCTGATTCGAGCCACGGAGGGGGGGCACAAAATATATGCTCAGATGTTCAAACACATTCCAGACAAAGACGACACGTTAGATCTTCCGAAAGTCCAAAGATTACCTCTATGATGTTTCAGATCAACGATGATACACCCTACAGGATTGCTTATTTCCATTCAACTCTGTGTTCGCCTCGCTCAAGTCGGACGAATACGTCATCACTGGACCTAACCTTTTTAATTATATGGTTTATCGTTTGTTTACAAAGTGTGTTTTGACGATATTTTATCCCTTTTTTCAATTTTGAAGGTGTTGTTTATTAATACAGGTGGTAAGTAAACTTCTCCAATTGTCAATCAAGAAAGTCTATAAATACGAAGCACATTATTTCAGTGTAAATACAAAATTTTTGGATTCGCGTTTCAATGTATAGATTTCCCCATGCAAGCAAAAATTAAAATTAATTTAAAACTAAAACCTAGAACAGAGAATCATGTAATGTAGATGATCATGCAAAAAATAAGAAATTAAGATATAAGCTAAAACTAAAAAGAATGCCTTAGCTTGTCAGTTTCTGGCATAAACATCTACATTACATGGTTTTATAATGGTGGATTCATGCAAAAAAAATTAAAACTAAGATTAATTTAAAACTAAAACTAAGAAGATAAAACCATATTATTTTTTAATTTAAATCTGAATTTCTTAGTTTTTTGCATGAGCATGTACGTGTGATGTAGATGTTCATGCAAGAAACTAAGAAATTTAGATTTAAATTGAAAAATAACATGGTTTTATCTCCTTAGTTTTAGTTTTAAATTAATCTTAGTTTTAATATTTTCTTGCATGAATCCACCTTTAGTTCTTAGTTTTAGTTTTAAAGTACTTAATGAAGTTTTAATTTTTGCTTGCATGAATCCACCTTTGTAAACTTCGAAAAATTATTAGGATTATTTACAATAATTATCAATCCCAGAGAAAAAAATTTTTGAAGAGAAAATGTGTGAGTACCACAAGAGATGATAGAGGTTTTAAGAAATTGTTTATTAATAAATTTTTTATTAGTGCATAAGGCGTCTATTTTATTTTCACCATAAGAAGAAAAATACATAATGCTGAGTTTACCCATCAATTAACCCATAAGTACATCTCGTAGATTTGCTTCTGTTTCTGTGCAAAACAAATTATAAGCAAGTTTCTTCAATTCAAAGTTATTGTTTCGAACGTCTATTTATATTTTATAACTACTTATACTACTAAATATAACTTTTTAAAATAACATTCCACCCAAAAAAATTAATTTATAATTATTTTTTGCAAATAAACTAGAAAAAAGTGGAAAATATTAACGATTGCAGTATATTTTAAATCGGTCGAGGTCCACTGGTGACGTAAGCACCGACGAAAGATTCAAGCGAATAAGCAATCCTGTAGGGTTTATAATCGTTGGTTTCAGATGTCAGATTATGTCAGAAGTCTAAAACTATTCTGGGTCGATGAAACCATCTGCAGCATCCTTCCTTGCGACGGATCCAGACAAGGGCACATTTACTAGTATTAATAAAACCTGAGTCTAAGCAAGTAGTGAATGCCTCAAAAGAACTAACCAGGAAAGGAATTTCTGGCAATAACAACAATCTGCACTGGCAGTGAACAAGCCCTATCAGCCTTGAACAGACAACGTGTTATATCGTGTTATATAGAGTGTCACCAAGATTTAGCTAACGCCTCGGCAGATAACAATGTTATCCTGAGGTGGGTCAAAGGGCACGACAGGAGTAAAGGTATTCGCATTGCCGATTCTTCAACCAGGGAAGCGGCTGGACAAAAAATTTTAGGACCCAGTGACACCTACGGTCTGACGACTTCGACAATTGCAGAACTAGCCAAACGTTACACCATGCTCAATCCCTTAAGAGATGGGATGGAACCAAATGATGCCGTTTTGCCAGGATCACCATGGGCGACCCTGGGAAGCTGGCGTCGAAGAAATATTTGGCGATGACCAGGAAAAACCTACGTTTAACAGTAAAATCTCTGATTGGCCACTGTCAACTAAGGAAACACCTCCATACTATGGGGCTAGTGGACACACCTCTATGCAGGATGTGTGAACAGGAAGATGAAACTGTCAGGCGTGTCCGGAGTTAATCGTCAATAAGAGAGTGTGTGTTCGGTGAGTCTTTGCCTACACCTGCCGATATGAAGGAAATGTCTCCTAGTGACCTAGGAGGACCTAGGAGGACAACTCCTCGGGAGGATGTACAATGGGTCACATGTGGCCTAAGTGCTATGGACCTACACTCACCCTCCCTAGTCTACAGATACAGAAGTAGGAAATGCAAATGTAAGAGCGAAGTGCCACAATTTCTATCCACACGTGAACTAATTTGAATCTAGAGTGATTGAACTGAATAATCGATATCAATGATTTAGATACGTGGGAGTGTTTAACAACTTTAAATAATGGACTAATAAACACTACCCAATATATTGTCAATGAAAAAAAGATTATCTCGACGAAAAAAAATTGCACCTCATTAATAAAGTAGTTTGAAAACGTGTTTAAATCATATTTCACAAGTCTATTGTTAAAAACAGATGAATATTTTTTGGTTATCAGCCAATCAGTGAACTATATGCATAACAATTAAAATATTTTAACTGGGTCAATATAACTATTGTTATTATTAATGCTCTTTCGTGTGATTTATAAAGATAAAATATTGAGTGTTGAATAGGCTGTTTAAGTTTATATTTAAAGAAAAGTTGTGGGAGGCTTTGTCAGATATTCTATCATTGAGTGAAAAAAAATTAGCCCAATGTAGTTTGAGCTATCAGGACAATTAGGACCTTGAAACGCAGTTTGAGGTGATTATTAGAGAGATAGCTCGATTGTGTCATACCGAAACGGTCGAAAATGATGAAATAGGGTAAATAACTGTCTTTTCCAGCAGATATGAAACTTTCCAAAATACACTAATTAATACACTAGCAGTTGGCAGGGAGACGTGTATGAGAAATAGATAAATTGCAGTCTGGAAATATCCTTCAGAAATAGAATCAGATCATCAAAGACCTTCGAGTCTAGTCTGGTTTAAAACTGGTGATAGCAAGTGGCTGATTCAATTCATCATTTCCAGTTAAGATTTATCTTTTTTTGGGCCTCTCTATATTATTTTCACGTGACTCTGTGTATGTAAACAGAGAATAAATTAAATAATGAGAAGTTTTAATGGGAAAGTGAAAGTTTGGTGAGAAAAATTCTTCAGTGCAATTAGATATATTATTGAATGAAATAATTAGAAACAATGTATTTTTGTTCATAAGTGTATGCAGTGCTATTCAAAAGTCCCCTCCCCCCGTCGTATATTTTGAACGGCTACACTTACATTAATAAAATTTGGAGGGTGAAAACACAGAGTTGTTAACTTTTCTACGAATAGTAACAGGTGACGTAATAGTGATAGACGACGTCAAAGTGCCACTTTGGCTTATAATTTTAAATAGGACCTCAAGGCAAGTGATATCTCGTTTGAAAGGCATTGACATTCTACATAGCCATATTAATTTTGTTTGGGTTTAAACTAATTTTGACGGATAAATTAAATAAATACCAAAATTATTATTACACATTCAAATATTGGAGATTTTTCACATTTTGCAAAGTTTTTCTAAATTGCTCAAATATTTAATTTTATTACTGTTTATCAAGACGCTTAAGAGTTTACATAGGCAAAATGGTACGTACTCAAGCCGACAAGGTAGCAGCTATATGGTAAATCCAGAAATAATCTTCATGAAGCGGAACGTTTATTTAATGAGAGATACCCAGAAACGCCCTATCTCGAGAACTTATTTGAGGGAGCTTCTTCACAGGTTTGAAGCAGCAGGTAGTGTTCAAGATGCCAAACGATCTGGTCGACCAACATTTAGTGATGATAAAAAAATTGATATTGTTGCTGAAATGGTAGTAAACCCTACTTCCTCTTCAACTGAAGTTGCGTCTATCTGTGACGTGAGTAAAAGTACAGTACCTACATAAAATTAGTCAAAACCCACATTACACAAAAACAATTTGTTTTAGTGATGAAAGTACTTTTTGCCTCAATGGAAATGTGAATACACAAAATGTAAGGTATTGGAGTGACACAAATTCTCACCTTTCGTGAACAACATACCCAATTTCCAGAAAAAGTCAATGTATGGGCAGGTATTTTGGGAAACCACATAGTTGGTTCTGTTTCCCTAAATTCGAATTTAATCGGTGAAGTGTATCTGGAGATGTTAAAAAATACAATTGAGCCGTTAATTCTTGGAATTCTGGAAGATAATCCAGATGAATTCGGCCATGTGGAAATAAAATTTCAACAAGATGGTGCTCCTGCACATTATTATGGTGCAGTAAAACGTTACCTGGATGAAGAATATCGAGGTAGATGGATCGGCCGGTGAGGTCCTAAATGGCCACCTCGGTCAACAGATCTGACACCATTAGATTTTTTTCTATGGGGGTACTTGAAATCCAAGGTTCATACTACGGCACCAGATAACATTGGCGGTTTGAAAGAAAGAATTATTAAAGAATGCAATGCAATTTCAGCTGACACATTCGAACGAGTACGATAAGAGTTTACTAATGGGATGTATTACTGTCAGGAAGTAGACGGAGCACAATTCGAACACTTGCTATAAGAATCCATTGTTGATATTTGAATAATTAAATTTGAAAAATAATTTCAATAAGTTTGGTATTTATTCAATTCATCCGTCAAAATTAGTTTAAGCCCAAACAAAATTAATATGGCTATGTAGCCAATTTCAATGCCTTTCAAACGAGATATCACTTGCCATAAGGTCCTATTTAAAATGATTAGCCAGAGTGGCACTGTGACGTCATCTATTACTATTACGTCACCTGTTACAATTCGTAGGGAAGTATACAACACTTTCACCCTCCAAATTTTAATAATGTAAGTGTAGCCGTTCAAAAGATACGAGGGGGGAGGGGACTTTTGAATAGCACTGTATATCGTCTTTCTAATGTTAACCAACCAAAATTATATAGACGCATCTAGGATTCTGATAATAGTTCGTACTCATGGTCATTAGTATGTACTTACTGATGCAGTGAAAGGTATTGGTATGTAGGTGACATTTCTGCTATGGTTTAAATTATAGAGTACATCTCCCAAACAACAATGCTCTTAATAATAGGGAAATTGCACATCATCTATAACCGATCGATGAGTTCAGAAAACATTTCACAACGATGAGAACGTGTCTATTGTAGCAAGAAATGTATTGTTTTCAATGACAATTCAAATTATATAAGGATCAAGATGATGGTCACTAATCTTTCTGAATTTGGATTGATTGTTTCAATGGAAAATAGGTTGAGATGGTATTGAAATAATTTCGTAAGAATGAACCATCTTCGCGTAACAAGCAACAGAAGATATTATAAATAGTTGTAATACTACAAAAACTTTATATGAAGCAGCAATTAAAAATCGAGGACTATTCTAATTACGTAATTCCCAATGAATCGTCTTTTTGAAAAAGATTGTATGCTGGTCACTCTATAAAAGTCTTGTCCTTTATCATATCTTCACACTTCAGATTTATTTTTAATGATGAAATAAGAACAATACACGTATTATCTAATGTTTGAAATGAATTTGGACGATTCATAATCTGGCTATAGAAATTCTAGAAGTAGACATATAAAAGTTAAGAACTATTTCGAAATAACAATAAAACAGCTTATAGATACAATGAATATATTGAAAAATATTATGACACGTAATTTTGTTACTAAACAGTGTCAGCGACAAACTGGGTTTCTTCAATTTCAAGTGGAATTGCTGGAATTTTGAACTTTGAGAACTGTAAGGTGATACCACAGATTATAAAGAGAACAGATACGAAAGCTTGACAGAGAACAGTGAAAAGAAAGAGGGACCCATTTAAATGTCCATCGTCTTATGTCGACTCCGTTCGGGATGCTTCGCGAAATTTCTCAACAGGGTTGTCAATTTGCATAATATTTCCTTCAATTTACGATCATAGGTCAAATATTTTATAAACATTATTTTTAAGTGGGATAGTTATACAGATACAAATATTCGATAATTACTTGTTTTAAATCAATTTTATCAACATTAAAAGAATTATACAATTGAAAAGATTATAATGTATAAAAATCATATCATAAATATATACCTTTTTTCACAAACCATGCACAATCAAGGTGACGGCTTGGCTTAAAACGTCAAAACATGCTTAAAATCACTTGTAATCTGTGCTCAAAATTCATAACGCCATTTTTGTTTGCTTCATTGTTGGATGGTGTTCAATCGGCGATATTAATTGTGGTATTTGACTAATCGATTGTGCGTTGTGGTAATATTAACTATAAAAATATAGTGCTATAAACTATTATTATTATTATTCTTGATAATGAATAAATTAAGAATTATTTGTATTTTGAAATTTTTGTAATTATTTGTGTTATCTAAAAATGTATTTATTAATTAATCTCCCAAGAGTAATGACTATATACAGGGTGGGGCAATCTTCTGACATCGGAGGATTACATCGTTATGGTGATAGATAGAACTTTATAGTTTTGTGTGAGCTAATACAGTTACTGAGAGCCCATTTTGAAAATACTTTCGATTCTACAGGGTGTTCCAAAACCACGTAGCAGCACAAACTTACATTTTTTTAAATGGAACGTACTATATTTTGTTTAAGAATCGAAAAGATCTCACCGAGAGGGCTACAAAAATATAGCACTCTAATATATTATAAGGGTGTTTCACAAAGATATGGCCAATTATTAGCAAAAAAGACCTCCTCTTTAACACTCTATCTGCAGAACAGTAAATTAAAATAAACCAACAGGTCTTTGTGTTCAAATGTCATACACACATTATTGGCTGTGCTCAGTATTAATTACTTTTTTCATCGGTGGCTTCTTTAATACAGGGTGAAACAAAACGCAAATCAAGCAATATCTCAAAATTTTTAAATGAATCACCCTATAAGTATTTTTACAATTTGTTAGTACAATTAATAAACTTTCAAACGATGTAGTAAACTTAGGGCATTGGTTAATGGAAAATCGTAGATATTTTATAATAATGGTCAAAAACAAGTATTTTACATACACAAATTAAATGGTATTAAATTTTTACATGCAACCTCTTGTAAATTTTAACATTTCTAAGTCATAAATTCTAATCGTAATTTTGGATGCATCTAAAATATCTTTGACTTCAACTCTTACCGTTAGAGGAAGGAAAGAAGGAATTATGTTGGAAGAAATATTTTTGTTTACTGTAAGTAGGCTAATGTCATTATAGTAGGTACTAATAAATATAAAAGCAGTTTGTAGTCTTTACGAAATAATTACACAAGTCACCACAAACAGTATATCTTAGTTATGTAAAATGCAAGCTTGTAATTCATTTTCCAACTTTTTCTATTTTTGAAAAACTAACAATTATGAAAACCAACATTATAATAACACTCACATTTACATAAATGAACATTGAAATTCTATAAAAAGTATTGACATTTTAACCTTAATTTTCCCCCGCTGTCATTCTGTCGAAAAACATATGCTTTTTGACGCCAAGTGTGATTGCATTGTAAATAACCTAAGAGTTTATTGTGGTTGAGCAAGTTTTTTTTATTTTTTCGAACAGGATAATCTGTTATATATTTTTCTGATATTTTTTTTAAGAGATGTTTCTGTCATTGTCCTCAATTTTTGATTATTTATCTGCTTCTCCAAACAGCAGATGCGTTGTAAAAGGTGAAGCTGTTCTGGCAGAGAACCATGTTATTGTGTGTGGAGTCAGAGAAAAAGTGGGCAAAAATGGATAATCAAATCCTATTGTTTGCAAACTAGTGCAGTGAAAAGTGATCCCCATGAAATCAATGGAATATTTTTAGTTATTTCAGATTGCAAGGTTGAAATACAGACATTTACTTGCAGCTGTAAGGCAGGCACTTCAGAAAGCATGTGCTGCCAGCAAGGAACATTGGAATGGAAAAGAAGGCACAAGAATAAAATAACAGGTATTGAATGATGCCTACAAGATTATATCAAAGTCAAAAATAGATTTATTAATTCAAGATTCACAACTTATAATTAAAGCATCATAACCTAAGAACAATTAGACCAACAAATTAATTTTAAAGATAAATCTATAACAACAAGACTTAAAATATTTATACAAGATACAAAAAACAACAATATAATATGTAAATTACTAAATCCTAAGCAAACATAACACTATGCAAAAGAATTGACATAGTACTCCGAAACATTATAGTAGTCACTTGATATCAACAATCTTTTTACCTCTCTCCTAAAATGCATTTTGTTATTTATTTTCCTAATGTTTAATGGCAAATGATTAAATAATCATATGGTTTTAAATGAAACTAACTGTTTTTAAATGACTCCACAATATATTTGTAAAAATGTGTAAATTGCAAGTAAATTGACAATTGTTTCGATATAAATATCATCGTCAGAATGAATTGTCAATTTACTTGCAATTTACACATTTTTACAAATATATTGTGGAGTCATTTAAAAACAGTTAGTTTCATTTAAAACCATATGATGAGTAGATTCCACGAAGTGAGGGTTTATACAGTTAACTCGATTAAATAATCTTTTACTATCATATATAAGAGATTTTTTTGTTAGAGAGGTGGGAATAGGTAAGGAGACTGTATGAGAAGCACAACTATTGTAAGCACGAGCTGAACAGATTTTCAATATCTGTTTATAAACAACTGTATTTATTATTCATCATGATTTACCATGAATACTATGAATATATTAATTGATAAATTAATTTCTATCTCTGAAATATTTAAGGATATATAAACTATTGGTTAACAACAACAATTTTTTTAGAAGAATTATTTCAAGATGCATCAAGTCAGGAAAATAGTTATTATTTCTCAAAAATAGTGTGACATTTCCTGTATAGAATAAAAATATGAAATTTCTGTGTATTATTCAATTTATAAATGTTTGCAAATTAACAATACCACAAATAATTGTGAATATATCATCAACAATTGGTACCAAATGCAAAGGAAAAGTATTCCTGAAAATTCTGAAAACCTTTATCCTCGCATTCAACAAATGTTGTTGAAGCTCCAGTAGTGCTTTAGCTCCATCAAAGTCACTAAATGAGTTCGATATCATGTCATCCTTGGAGGTGGAAGGGAGTTGATTAACCTAAAATTTGAAATGACCAATAGTTAGTAAGTAGGTATAGTTATTTAGTTTTGACTTCAATAAAAATAACCAGCAAGAGAACTTGCCTGTCTTCTTTCAGTAAGTTTTTCATACCTATCTTCTCTTTTTCTCTTCTATCTTCAGACTTTTTGATTTTGTTATAACACTGGACACAGGTAAGTTTTTACTTGGTACAGCAGTCTTTTTCAGGTACCGTTTCTGATAGCCCCCTGAAAAATTGTTAGATAATTATTTCAACCACATTTAATATAAAAAACAAAATACTTACAATTACTAGGAGTTATGAAATCGTCCTCGACAAAATGTTTAGAGCAAACTCTCATGTTTTTGGTAACTCTCTTTCCTATTTTCAATTTGATCTCCCACAGTTTCTTTCTATCAACCATAGTCATCATTCCGGATTCTCCAATACTCTCGACTCTCTGACCCTCATTTGGAAAATGATGAAAGGTCAAATCAGGGTTTTTTTGTACACAGAGTTACATCCAGGTACACAACAATTTGCTCTGCTGGTCATTTTCACTTTTAACAAACTATTTATCACTATCAAACAACTATAATCCTCACACAAATGCACACTTGGATGTAAATAAATACAAAGCAATCACACTTGTTGGTCACGTGACATTGATGCGAGTTTATTCCGCCAGATAGCGTATCGCTTAGCATTAAAAGTCAATAGTAGTTTATGCTAAGTGTTCAAAATGGCGATCATTTACTTCCATACAATTCTTTTCAAAAACGAGGATCTTACTCTTTCCACCATAGCTGGAGTAATTGTGGAAAATGCGTTACGTTTGATACACAAGTTGCTTGATGTATCCCCATAAAAAGAAATCTATCGGTGTGAGATCTGGAGATCGAGGAGGCCACGAAATTGGTCCACCACGTCCTATCCACCTGTCGGTAAAATTTCTGATATACAGACGCTCCATCTTGTTGGAACCACAAGTTAACTATTGTGTTTGAATCAACTTCCTTAACACAAACGAAGAATACAGCAATATTTCTTTGACATTTATTAGTAGATACTATTTTGATAGTAGCCCACTTGATATAATCAAAAATATGGCTTGATTATGTTTCGCCCATTCTCAAACAAGCCTATAATAACAATTCTTTAAAGTGAAACATGAATAAATATGAAATTTTTGGTAATTCCAGGTAGCTATCTACGGTATTAGCCAACATTTTATTTCATTGATTAGATATTGTAGATGCATCCAAAATTACGATTAAAATATATGCCTTAGAAATGTTAAAATTTACAAGAGGTTGCATGTAAAAATTTAATACCATTTAATTTGTGTATGTAAAATACTTGTTTTTGACCATTAACATAAAATATCTATGATTTTCCATTAACTAATGCCCTAAGTTTACTACATCGTTTGAAAGTTTATTAATTGTACTAACAAATTGTAAAAAGACTTATAGGGTGATTCATTTAAAAATTTTGAGATATTGCTTGATTTGCGTTTTGTTTCACCCTGTATTAAAGAAGCCACCGATGAAAAAAGTAATTAATACTGAGCACAGCCAATGATGTGTGTATGACATTTGAACACAAAGACCTGTTGATTTATTTTAATTTACTGTTCTGCTGAGTGTTAAAGAGGAGGTCTTTTTTGCTAATAATTGGCCATATCTTTGTGAAACACCCTCATAATATATTAGAGTGCTATATTTTTGAAGCCCTCTCGGTGAGATCTTTTCGATTCTTAAACAAAATATAGTACGTTCCATTTAAAAAAATGTAAGTTTGTGCTGCTACGTGGTTTTGGAACACCCTGTAGAATCGAAAGTATTTTCAAAATGGGCTCTCAGTAACTGTATTAGCTCACACAAAACTATGAAGCTCTATCTCTCACCACAACAATGTAATCCTCCGATGTCAGAAGATTGCCCCACCCTGTATAACAAATCATAAGAATGTACATACAGGTATTAAATAAATACATGAATATAATATTCGATTATGATTATTGTTTTGATTCATGGCGCAGTTTTAAAGATTGGGTGGAAACTTCCAAAAAAAACTAGATCTGGCACCAGAAATTGTTATTGTCCCAGAGTCAACACTGCAATTTGGTAATAAATTCAGGAAATATTTAAATATTTTAAACTGGCAACATCGCGGCCATACCGAGTTAAAGGTCCAAGGTCATTGAAGACGGAGCTGAGAATCGTTTGATGTTTTACGGGGACTCGTATCCGTTCTCTTTATAATCTGTGGTGATACTAGACTACTTTATTAGCGAATGCAGGAGTTGATGTCTCAGCTCTCAAGCGACATGATTTATGGAAATCTGCAGCTATAGAGGAAATTTACGTAGCGGAGAGTGTCAACAATGAAAAGGAAGCTGCACATTAAATTTTATACAATATAACTAAGCCAGAAGTCTCCCGCAGTACCTCAAGATAAACAGAAATATAATTAAATGTTCGAAAAAAAACTTATCAAATTCCTATTTTCCGCACCAGATCTATTAAATTGTTGTTCTCTCTATATTCTCGTGGGATGTGCTGCGAAAATAAAAATATCGCACATGATTTTATAGTTGGTAATTATTTATTTTTCTTTTTGAGAACAAACCCACATGGTATGTCGTATACGCGTGATCGCTGTAGGAAATACTTCACCCAGTTTAATAAAATCGTTTTCAAACTACATCGCATAGATTTAATTATAATTATAACTACTTAAAAATAGTTTAATTGGAAAAGAAAATACTATTAATCAAGACTGTGACGATATTTAGTCCAGATTATTCATACAAGAGGAATTTACTATTACCTCTCTTAATTTGGGATGAATTAATCGATTCAGATACCATCTTCAATGTCCAGGTACCCCATTACCAAATATATCTCATGTTTCAAAAAGTTTTTCAGAGTTCTGGAAGACACAAAATAAGTTCAAAGTTGCAGTTAACATCTAATGGGAAATCCTTAACGGGTAGGCGAGTATGTTATTTCAAATGTTAGTATGCTCAAGGTTCGAAACATCGGCCATAAAAGGACATGTTCATGATTGTAATTGATCAATAGACAATGCTATAAATTTCATCTCATTATCAACTATGCTTCCTAATTTTTTTCTATCATTTATTATAATTATTCAAATGTATGCAAATATTTAGTAGTTGAATGATTGTAAATAGATAGTACAGCTTATAAATCGATTGTGTGAGTACAGGGAGTTACAAAAGTATAACAAAGATTGATCAACTAGTTACAATACAACATTCAGGTCATCTACTCTGTTTTAAGATCTAAATTTATCTTGATTGCTTCTGGAATTATTCCTCTTCCAAACTCGTTTAGATAGATCTAATAATAAAATCGTAGCAGATGTAACTATTTCAATACCGTTAGGAAAACACCTACTCCTTTTCCCTTTTTAGAAAATAACAAAGGATTTACTTGCAGTTTCGCCGACTTCATCTCATCTGAATGAGCGAACAATTTTCTTTGATGGCCCGATCCTCCAGTCGCTATTTTGGGACTTTTCTGCTACCGTTTAAAAGAATAGCGGAAAATCTCCGAAGGAAAATACAATATCAGAATTCAGTTTGAATCCTACTCCCTAAATTACCATATTCAAGATTTATTTTCAATGTAAAAACGACTTGAAGAAAATCATGCACGGTCTCAACGGAGGACATTAGATTAGTACGGAAGCTTCTTCGCGTTTCACCCAAAATATATTCTATTTCACTTAGTATTTTGTGTGGTACACATAAACACCATGTCAAAAATCGGTTTTGAATCATACATTTTAATATGCATTTTGTTATCTCAAAGCTTGCGTTTTATATAAGTTTGTTTTTCACAGTTAAAGCTTGTTTGCACTTTTTTCTTTTCTGCTTACCAAAAAAAAGTTTCTATAGACTATTTGTAGCCATTTCACATCCCTCTGCCTCTGCCTCTGCCTCTGCCTCTGCCTCTGCCTCTGCCTCT